>VDFB02162639.1:0-16937 GCA_007258455.2 Sequoia sempervirens
TTTTGGGATTCTTGATCTGCTTCGTTGATACCGAAGTTAACTTTGTCTCTGTGCGTACATCGCCATAGAGTGCCTTCAGAATCCTTATGATGAAGGGTCATTGCCAATACATGGTCAATGTGAGAATTAGATATCATGCATGGAGGCATGGATGAAGCGTGTTTAGGGATAAAAGATGGATTGGTTGAGAGTTTGGAACCTTTGACTTTCCAAACTTGGGAAGATGAGCAATGATGAGTGGATATGAAAGTGTGAAGGGAATTAGGACCAACAACTTGATATAATTTGTATGTTGCTTGAGAAGCTTTCTTTTTCCTTTGTGGACATCTTTGATGGATACTTTTCCCTCTTTCATTTTTCCCCATAGTTTCTTTGGCTGATGGATTTTGATAGGGATAATCTTTCTTTGTATGTTTTGGTATCCATTTGTATTTGATTTGTCCATTATGCTTCTCAACTTCTTTTGATTTGATAACATTCTTCGTACTTTGATTCAGATATTTCCTTTGACGTTGGTCCCAATTCATGGATGGGGTGATGGGTGGATGAAGATTCGTGACGTGGTTGGTTGTAGTATTGACACTAGCTTCATCATAAGGACTCTTCGTGCTCCCTATGTTGACGTTTGCTTGAGACGAAGTTGCCCCCAGTGTGGTGGAAGTAATACCTTCATGCTTTGATTTTGCCTTTTCCAAGAGCTCTTGTTCAATAAGTGTTCTCTGATAGATGACCACCGTAGACGACATTATTTCCATTTGTTGCTCTGCTATCTCTGAATGTTCTATCTGACTTGTTTCCTTGGGCGGATAATGATGGATATCTTTATTCATGATGTCCTCAATCCGAGTTTGGGACATATTTGATCCTGATGTTGACAACTCTGTTTGACTGTAGGAGTTAATAATCTTCTCTTTTTGTGTAACACAATCTTGTTCTTGATGAAGATCATCTACGTGTCCATCCATAGAAAGCATCTCATGGGTAGATGAATGAATATGCATTATGCTGGTGTGATCATCATTTGTGACATCTTGTATGGATAGGAGAGTGTCCATTAGATCATTATAATAGCTCGAAGATACAAATTCTTGATCTTGAATGATTTCAGAGTTGTTTTCAACATGCTTTGGATCAAGTTCTTGACATGGATCAGTTCCAAAGGATGAATTGCTTATAAATGGTTCTTGGATGTCGACATTAGGCATGGTCGAGTTCAAGGTTCCTTCAACATCCGTAACCATGAGGTCAAAGGGGATCAACATGTTTTGAAAATGACCATTGCTAGACCTTAGTGAAAGATTTTGATCTTGCTTTGGAATAACTTCTTGAGATATGTCCTCTAACTCATAAGGCGATGTAGAGACATTTTCAACATGATCATAGGTGAACTGATTGTGCATTATGTCAATTGGATCAAATAATCCTAACACTCCTTGAAAGAGATCACTAAAAAGTGGCTCTTGATGTATGGTGAGTTGATCATCGATTGTGTAGATACATCCTCAATGTGCTCCTCGATGGAGAGGTTTTGATCATTGTTTTCGACAATTGTGATGGAGAGATTGTGAATGTCTTCGACCATAGCATCAAGTGATGTTGATATTTCTTGAATTGGCTCATTGTCGAGTTTTGTTGGTGGATTTTGATCGAGATTCAAAAGTGACTCTTGACATATGTCGATTTGATCATTGGATGAAGTAAACGTGTGCTCAGTGATGGATTGATCTTGATCCTTGTTTTCAATAGTTGTCATCTTTTGTGTTTGTGCTCGTGTTGGTTGGGTAGCTTGAGAGGCTTGGGCAACTTGAAAGGATTGTTGCACTTGTTGAGCTTGTGTTGCTTGTTGCCTGGCTAGATATTGTTGGAATCCCTTTTGAAAAGCAGCTTGTAATGTCGTGTCGTATTGGATTGATGTAGTGGAAATTGGTGGTGGTGTGGGTGGTGGTGGATTTAGAATCATGTTGGATGTAGTGACAAGTGTTTGAGATACGCTCGGAGTGATCATGGTAGTGAGAGGTTGAGATGTGATGGGTGTGATAGTGGCGTTTGGAATGATTGAAGGGATAGTGATGGTTGGATTGACCGAGGTGATAGGTCCTTGGGAGACCGTATTTTGATTTGGGATCAATGTTGTTTGATTAGATACCATCCACTGGTGTGATGTCGATGGTATATTCAAAGGATTTGTCATGATGGTTTGATTGATGTTAGGTGGATTGATTTGGATGGCGTGATTGGTGTTAGGTAAAGGGGGAAGCCCTAAACCAAGAAATGATGTAGGTAATGGTGGTGGAGATTTCCCTTGGCGCAATGCCTCAACTATTTTGGAAAGTTCCGTAATTTGATCTCGCCAAATTTGTTCTTGATTTTGATCTTGACTCACTTGAGATAGTTGATTTGGCTTTTGTTCAAGTAGTTTTGGCATGCATGCTTGTCATTTTTGAATGGGATCATGGACGAATGGATTTTGGATGACATTTTGATTTGGGATGATGTTCAGATTTGGCATGATAGGATGAACATTGTTGGTATTGGGAATCATTCTTCCAAAGTTTTCTGAGTTAGGATTCATGTTTCGAAAACTTCCACTTGGTACATCCACATTTGGTTTGTAGGGATTTGGTGAAATGACGTTGTTCGTTTCAAGGCTCATGCATTGATTATTCAATTGGTGGATTTGCAGATTTGGACTTAGATCTATCATTGGGAAATGTGTTCCAAACTTTGACATGGGCATACTCACACTTGTTGTACCATTGATATTTGTCGAAGGCAATGATCCTATGCATGGACTTTGATGATTGATAGGAAATGAAAGGCTTTGAGGATTCAATTGATTTAGATTACTCAAGATGTATGGATCAAGTGTATATTCCATGTTCTTCTTGTGTTTTGATCTTGTTATGAAAGTGACTTCTAAAGTTCTTAGGACCAATGGCGAGATGGAGGATGAAAGGTGGATGATATGAGTGTTGAATGTTTAAGAAATTTGGATCAATGCTAGACTTAGGGCTTGATTTTGATTGTTTGATGTGGATGATGAACATGTAAACCCTAAAATGTTGGATGTTATCTTAGGATGAACTTGTTCAAAGAAGTGATAATTTAACTAAGTGTGCGTGGAAGGATTCATCCAAACACACCTAACTAAACAAATGATTTTGATTTGGTTTGGAAATGTACCCAAGTCTAGGTAATGATGTTTTCAAAGCTCTAAAGTTGTTTGTGGGATGATGTTGATAAATGTTTGAGGTGGATGAAGTGTTTGATTTTGATCCTAAGAGACTTAGAGAGACTTTGTTTTACTAGGCCAAGGTATTGAAGAACACACTTTTCTCTAAGAGCAATCAAAAGACCAATATGACCAAGAGATATCAAGCACATGTGTGGGGTCCAATTTGTTATCTTTGCTTAGTGTATTCTTTTTTACCATAAACACACTCTTTGATTAAAGTTTCAAACTAAGATGTCCAATGTCAAAATTCATTTTCTTCCCACAAAGTGTTGTGTGGGAGTTCCAAGAAATTGAGGCAAAGGGATTTCCTAGGTTAACCCTAGTTAGAGCAAATGACGATATAAATTCAAGTGATGAGAAACCTCTAAGGACATAATCCCAAGGGAAGGCAACAACACTTAAATTTGTCAAAAGGTATTTGCTCTATCAAAAGGGGTTTGAAATTTGCATGATCATGTTTAAGTGTTTGTTTGCAAAATGTTTTCGAATACACATGTGTTTTCAAACAAAGAATAATTACAAGCCCTATGGATGTGATAGACAATGTTTGTTGAGTCCCCACTTGGACAAGTCCAGCCTACTTTTAGCGGATGGTTAGATGCTTGACCCCGGCTCCCCTCCGACACTCACTTATACAGGCGCCAAGCACCAACACCCATGAAACTCCCATGGCATGCTTCCATCTCTACTAAAAGCCGTAAAATTGTGGGAGGCTTGACCGTTCTTGCACCAACAAACAGATTAAGGATTTTGGCAAATTCTAACACATAGGTTCTAGTAAGGACTTTCCGTTGTTGGAGATTGACCCATACTGCAAGAGTCCCCTTCGGATCCATCTCGCCGAGCCAACAGCGTGATTATGGCGTTTAACAAAACCCTCATTTATATCGTGGAAATACTCTTGGCTTTAGAGTGTTACCGGTGAGTCGTCACTTGGGTGAGTACTTTTTCCCCAAAGGCCTCTAAGATAAACAAAAGCGAGCAAGGACACAAGTAACTCGATCGATCTTTGATGGCACAAAAAAGAACGAGTATGTAAAATGCCCCTACTCACACTCGCACAAGATGTTCAATTTTTAAGCCCAAAATGAAGTGTTTTAAAGCAATAAAATGTATTTTGAGTGTTTCTCTTGCACCCTAGATCGCACGAAGCGCAAGGGGAGAGGATACGCACTCAAAAGACAATCACTCAAATCAAACACTTGTTCGTTTTATACCCTTCAAAGCAATTGTGAATTCGTTTTAAGCACCAAAATGAAGTGTGAGGATTGCTTGTTCAATTTTTAACCCAAAACGAAATCTAGTAAGTTTGTCCTAAGGTTCGTTTTAAGTCCTTTGCAATGAAAAGCAATTTGTTCGTTTTAGCCCCAATTGAAAACTAATGTTCTAAAACGAAAAGGAAAACAATTTCGTGAAGTGTTGATCAAACACTTAAAGTGTTAAAAAACACATTGTGTTTTCAAAGAAAAGAAAAAATCTTTCCCTCCTTTCGTTTTCGTTTTGTGAAGTAGTTTTGATCAAAGTGTTAAAAAACACATTGTGTTTTCAAACAAAAATCCTCCTCCTCTTTTGCTTTGCACCTTTTCGCCTTCGTTGTTTGTTTGTACCTTGTTCACCTTTTGCCTTTCCTTTGTTTGTACCTTTCACTTGCCCTTGTTCACTTTTGGTACCTATTAAACAAGAAGCAAGTATGTGAGGATCAACAATTTATTTTAATGCTTGATTTTAAAAGAACAATTTCAAACAATTATTGATAAAAGATTGATCTTTAAATAATAAAGACTTAATCATTGATAAAAGATTGATCTTGAATAATAAAGACTCAAGGATAAAGAAGAGAATTTTTTCTTTTTAACAAGAATCCCCTATGTTTTAAAGAAAACTTTAGTCAAAACAAGATTCTTGCATAAGAAGAAAAAAAAAATTTCTTTAAAGATTAAATCAATGAAACCCACTCCATATATCCTTATTTCCCTTGGACAAAGCTAGGTATCAAGTTTAATGATCAAGGTTGTCAATCATACTTCATTTAATACTTTAAATGTCCTCAAAAGAAAATTTCAAACTTTAAAGCATAAGCAAAATAAATATGGCATTTATTTCGGAGCAGCTCAATCAGACTTTAACTTATACTTCTTTACTAATTTAAAGGTAACAAGTCTCTAGACAGAATGGCCTTTGTAATTCAGGAACTTGTGGCGTTAATGGCAATACGTAGGCTTCCTACTTAATTGTTTCCTTGGATCAATCAGAATCAATGATTTCATTCAGTGCCTTTCATCTTTACGAGATTTGGCAGTAAGTCTTAAATGCTTGTGATAAATGAGGTTGGTGTTTTTAAAATAAAGCAGCGCTAGGACAAGCTGAGCAGAGGTCTTCTCTAGACAAGGAGGTATGGCGCAGTTCACTACTAATCAGCATGTGAAAGCAGATATAGGACTTTCTTTACCACCGTAACAAAAGACACTTGCATTAAATAAAGATGTCACTGCATAAATGTAAAAACGGTAGGTATCTATCATCAAATAGCAGAAGCTGCATAAAACAGACATTCATTTATGCATTTAAAGGATAGATTTTCCAGCATGATGTATTCCGACAGAGAATGGCGTATAAAGTCCTTCCAGTATGATGCGTTCCACAGGAAACAGCGCTCCTCTCATCATTTATCTGTCACACAATTTATTTTTAGCAATCATACAATGAATCAAAGCGCATCTGGCAAGTAAGACAATAAGCGCGCCCAAAGTTTTTTAAAGAGATTTTCAAATTTTTGCTATTTGGTGGGTGAACGAATACAAAAGGCCTCGAGAATTTAAAGCTACACCCTTAATGCTATTCCAAGAATACTTTCAAACTAGATACCATCTGCCTGTGTAAAGCAGAATCCTTCTCTTAAATGCGCTGCACATTTCAACCTTCTTCCAATTTTGCGAGTTGAAACAGTAGACTCTAATGATGATATTTTGTCGCTTCTAGTCTTTATTTACCGCCAAAATCCGGTAGCCATACCTACAAATCTGCAAGGATAAATGTGTCAAGTCATTAATGCAGATATCATCGAGAGATTAGATACTGCAAACATGCTTTTAATGAACATGCAATGAAGCTTTATAAACTGCGATGAGCTACATGTTAAAAAAAAACGCTGACTAGAATATCTCGCCAAAACATTTATATTCCTTTATTAATGGAACTCAAAGTACAAGCCAAATATTGATATGCCAAATCTTCTGCGTGTGTTTTCCCCTCTTTCAATTATAAAACCAGCCACGGGAAATTCTCCAATTTTAAATCAGGAATACACACATAGCAATATTCGACAGCAAAGTGAAGAAAAAGGACCCCAGAGACCAAGTGCCAGTATTATATAGGAACTTAAATGACCCTGACAGACCAGCTACAAGCTCCGTGGATCGAGTAACCTCCGTGGACTGTGTGCTTTGCGTGTCCTATTTGCACATCAGCTTTTAAATACCATAGGTTATTATAAAATACTCCTACAGTCCATAACTCTTAAGACTAAACAAAAGAAAAGATGTCAGAAATTTGGGAACTCGGAAAAAGACTGTGATCTAGCCTCACTGGATAGCTTCATTAGCAAATTCACTGGCAGATAAACAGGTGCAGAGGAAAAAGCTTTATTTTCCACTATGGGAGCAGCACAATGTAGGAATATTTGAATCCTACACATCAAACAAATGATGTGTCTTTCAAATTTAGCGGTCAAAGCCAGTAATAAAGTCTACAAAATGGGATAAAGCTGGCAATAAAGTCAAGAATAAAGCACGCAGACTATCTGTCTTATGGATGAAGCCAACAACAAAGCATGCAAACTTACAGACAGCCTGAAGAAACCTTATCCCCCACACTATGTAATAGACAGCGCGTAAAGATGATTGCAGGGTCTTCTTTAATGCAGAATGGCAAGTGTTACAAAAATAGCGAAATAAATGAAAACTTTCAAGCAAATGCAACTGGCCTCTGTATGCTAAGATGTCAGAATATATCATTCAATGTGCAAATAGTTATGCGCAGCAGGGGGAGTTTAGACATGACAGAAATAGAGTTTACAATAAAGACCACCCTGATAGCATGTAACAGAAAGGCACAATAAAAGGTTCACCGTACCTTCCTTCAAGATCAGATCCCAATTTTTTTATTTTTCATTTTTCTCCTTTGGCACGTTGGAACAGAGTATGGAATTCAATCCAACAGACAAATATGTTTGTCAAACATTGCAGTTGCAGCTATACTGGTAAATACACAGAAATGACAAAAAGGAAAAGAGAATGTGGACGACTAGACCAGGCATGTTTTCTATCTGACCAAATGTCAAGAGTGCTTGAAGAAAACTAAAGGTCAGATAATGAAGATGCCTGCACACAAATTTTAAAATAACCCAACCTGAGATTATGCAGTACTTGAGATGATAAAACTATTAATACGATAGAAACAGATCCTCTGTTGCCAAATCTGCAATATACAACTTCCATTTTATCTGAAAAGCCTTCCCACACATGATTATGGTACCCCAAAGTAAAAGCAGAAGTGAAAATGAACTCGGGTTATAGGATTCCTCACAGCTTCTATAATATCTACACAAATCGGGTTATGAACTCGGGTTTAGCATTCAAAGCATGGTAATTCAAATAAAATTGACATTCAAAACACAAATCATTTGAAATATTTAGTTGTTAATACAATGGGAAACTAAGTGATTCCTTTGAGATTGCCCTCCTTCTAGCGCCATTTTGTGGATGCTAAAATCTGCAATATGGTTAGTTTAAGACACCATTTTAACATCCCTATGAAATAATGAAACACATCAATCATGCAATAAAAATGGAACAATAGAAACTAAAGAATGCATATGAAAGACATGATCCAACTCTATCTCATAGTGGATTGGTGTCACATGTGCTAGTGACCCTTTCCCAATCCTTGATAAAAAGCTCAAGATGATGAAATTGCTATAGATGATGGAGATGATGGACAAGATCAAATCTCAAATGAAGAGAGTAACCTTGCAATAGATTGTGAAGATTGTGAAGGATTTTCTCAATGTTGAAGCCTCTATTTGAAGATTTTCAAAATGCCAAGTGTTGAAGAGGGACCAATGTGGGATTAAGATTCTGCTAATGAGATAAGGACACTTGTCATCATGTGATTGGTGGATGGTTGTGCAAGATTTGGGAAGAGTGCCCAAGAGGGGGAAAATTTGAATTCAAATTTTGCCATAAATGCTGAGAGGGGGACAAGGAAAAACAGCAATAAATGCCCTGTTTGACTTGTCATGTTGAGGGAAAATGATTGTTTTAATAAATCAATAAAATTGATTTATTGTGCAAGTGGCTAGGTCTAGATAATGCAAGTGGGATGTGATTAACATTAGATTAGGATTAGATGATGATCATGCTGATTAATGCTGATTAACTGATTTGACTTTTTGGACTTTGATAATTGATTTGTTTAAATCAGAAAATGATGGAAAATGTATGATTTGGATTTGATTTAAATAAAGTCCTGATTTATTGGATGAATGGAATATGATTATGCATGATGTAAATTTGACATGTCTACAGCTACAACCTAGATTCAAAATTGTGCCTTGGAGGTTTGTGTACTTCGAGGATTTCCTCACTTTTGTGAGGTGGTGACTTTGTTGTGAAAGAACAATTTTTTGCTATTGCTGTTCATATTTCATGAACATTGATTGAAGTTACCACACTTGAGGATAAGGTACATTTTTCTCCTTCAAAAATTTGAAGCATGGTTTCTTTCTTGGTAAGGAAACAAAACATTTCCTCCTCTCTTTTCTACCCTAGGTAATTAATTGTAACCAACCATGGATAGTTGCAATGGATGGATTTACCCTAGGATTATTTCATCCAATGTAGTATATAATTCAATCCCTAGATGCTATGATAGAGCAAATGTCCAAAAATATTATGAGGATGAGCCCCCATGATGTTCATACAACCCAATACAATAAAAATCCACGTTCAAATCTAGAGGCATCCATACTTGAAAACAAGTTAATGATAGAAGAGTTTAAGAAACTTGAAATATAATGTGAAGAAATAATCAAGACTTTACAATCACAAAAACACCTTGTAGAAAAAACAAGTTTCTCAGTCCCTTATTATTCCTTTGGAAACTCTTTATATGCAGCTTGACCTTTCTTGGGTAAATCATGAAATGAAAATAATGAGATCTTCAATCTATAGATTGATGCCAAGGTTTGATGGGTATGATATATGTCAAGGGGACACACATGTCAAGAATTTTTTAGATTTCATGGAGAAATATCGATTTGAAGATGAGATTATTTGTTAGGCCATTGATGGTAAATACAAGGAATTGGTATGATGGTTTCCTAGAGCATTCCTTTGCCTCTTGGAATCATTTCATGGCTGCATTTGAAGAAGAATTCTCTTTAGACCTCACTGCTCTTATGGAAGAATTGGAAGACATTAGATGGAAAGAGGAGAGTCTAGTATGGAATTGAGTCCTAGGTTTTCCGTTTCCATTCTCAAATCTCAAATGATTTTAGACCCAATACACCTTCTTGTATTGATACGTTCCTTGAAGCTTATGAAGTTAATCCAAGTTCAATAACGAAAGAATTTAATTTGGTTAACATGAAAAAAACATATAGGTGCCTTGGTTTCATTGATGATATGAGAAATGATATGATTAAAAAATCTTTATTCTCAATAATAAAAGTTGCTGGTGGTGAACATGTTGTTGATGAAAATGATTGTATGGAGGTGGAATCAAGTAGAAACACAATATCAAGTGATGATTGTGTTTGGAGGTAGGTAGAAGAAGGTGAATGTGCATTATGTGACAACAATACAAATGAAGATAACAATGCGTGCACCTACCTTCAACTGGATCAATCATCCATGGGTGATTGTAATGAATAAATTAATGATGACCTCCAATTTATGAATGAGGAGTATGACCTTGTAGTTTGTTGTAGTAATATGGATACTGAAGAAGATATGTATACAAATGAAATATCAAATGAATTAGCTCTAGTAGTTGATTATGAAGTGCATGCACATGTTGGTGATACAAATTGTGAACAAGAATATGTCTTCTTGTTTGATTTTTTTACCTTCTTTTGTCCCTTTTTCTGATTTTGAAGTTACTATTGATGGTTTGCATGATGATAGCATAGATGCAACTATCCATGAAAATAAAATGTTCAATATGAAGAGTTTTCCCTTGAAGAATGTGAAGTGGGCAATCATATGGATGTATATGAGTGCCTCTTCGCTTGGTGAGCAACATGTTGTATTCCTCATGCACAATGCACTTCAAAATGATAATATGAAAGTGATGCTATAGAGTTAAATGTGGAAGAAGTGTGCCATGGGTCTAATTTTTGTAGAAAATACGACAAAAAAGTTTCCCAAAAAAATTTAAAACATCGAGACAATTTGAAGAATTTAGTTCTTCCCATAAAGTGTTTCATGATCCAAACGGTTCTATTGATGAAGATTCCATCATAGATGATGATGAGGTATGCACTTGTAGTCCTAGAGGTAAATAAGATTGAGTATGAAATCTTTCTTCATGACAAAGATGCAACTTCCAACATTGGGGATGATTGGGTGCTTGAGCTTGAATATTTCACTTGGTCCCAACATATAGTTCATAGTGGTGTTGAACACCACATATTTCAAAAGGAAGAGCAACATGCTGCTCATGTGATAGAACTCCAATTTTTTCAATTTAATTTGTAGGAAGAAAATTTTCTTTGTATAAATCAATGATGTAATAAAACACAATTTTATTTATCATGTGATGTGGAGGTATTTTCTTTTGACCTCAATTCAAATACAAAGGTCAATGAATATGGCAACACTATTCTCACATGTGAGGGAAGTTCACTTCCTCCCATGAGGGTCATTTTTTTTATGTTGACCTAGTTTCAATTTTTTTTGCCCATGCTACTATATGCATGCATGGTATATTATGAACTGGTCCAACACATATTATCTATGGTTTCCCTATAGTGATGATGTTAAAGGTGCAAATTTCCTTCATTATTTGGGAAGTATTTGCAAGTTGGTGCATTTATATAGGAAGTTAAACTTGCTACAACTATGTGGAGGAAACAACCGCGGGTTGATGAAAATCAGTTCCTTTAGTAGGATGGTATTTGATAGAGGCAAGTAAATTTATCCATCCTCTATAGGGATGGCTTTCATTGTGTTAAAATTTTGCTTCACAACCATTCTTTAGTTGTCCTTGTGTTGTCATTGCTAATTGGCTATGAGTTTCACCATGCATATAATTTTGTTACATTTGTCACGTGTTAGTCCCATTCCTTTTGTTCCCTAATTCTAATATTCTTAGAGATTTTGGATTTTTGTTGTGCCTGCACGAGGCACATGTCCCCAACTAGAGCCACTATTGGGACTCAATTTATTTATTTTCTTTTTGCTTGAGTCTCTTCCTTTTGTGTGCCTATGAAGTATGATCTATTGTTAATAACTAATTTGAGAAGTTTCTATAAGGGTCATCAATTGTATTTTTCTCTTGGTTGTGTTCCCCTCCCATGTCTTCTGCTTGTTCCTCAAAATTAGAAGGAACTTGAATAAGAGTGGTCAAAGATTTCATAGGAACCAAGAGCCAATGGTTCCTAGTTCTTATAGAACCTTTGACAATTTGTTTCCCTCTTGAAAAAAAAAAAAAGGCGGTTGGAGGGTCTATAAGAACCAGGATCCATTGGTTACTAGTTTTGTGGAACCCTCGATTGAGGAATGTGGAAGTATCGATGAAGGGAAGAAAAGGAATGTGAAGCAAAATTTAAGTGGTGTTGGCACTTTCATTGGTTCTCAGAACCATGCAAAGTGTTGATAGTTCCTATTGGAGATGAAACTATTAATGAAGGAGATGTGAACAAGTGGTGGAGGTTCTTGATGGGTATGAAAGCCTTGATAGGATTTTGTTGTGGTTAATATCGTCAACAAAGGAAATAACTGTAGCTTGTGATGCTTATTTTTAATGTAAACAAGGCTCGATAGTGTGTTTACTGCACCACCCTCTCCACTTACTCGCAACTATGAATCCCTTTATCTTAGCTACCAAAATTAATTGTAAACCTTATTCCATTTGTAATGTCCATTTTGGGTGGGATTGATCTTGGATGATGCATTTTTGAATATGTAAATAGTGCAATGATTAGGGTTACACCTTGCTGCTGTAATAGGTATATTTTTGATCAATTTTTAAAAGTTGGGTTTGGTTTTCTGGTGGTGATTAGAGGTTATGCAAGTGCAAGGATTAGTATAGGGCTTGAACCATACCATATCCATTTTTAGAAAGGATGTGAATCCATGAGGCATGTGAAGGATAAAGTGTATGTATTTATATTGTGCAGAGAATGTCTCCATGCTGTTTGTATTTCTCTAGGAAAAATTTCACTGCTATGGTGTTTTTCTCTTATCACACTTGCTAACATGAATGTAATGAACATTTGATAATGTGATAACATTATAAAGTATTACAAACATTGTAATAATCATTTATGTATTATATATGGATTTATGTAGTTCAATTTGGATTACTAAGTATTTTGTTTGTGTAATTCATGTAATTTGATGGAATATGTGCCTAAATTAACTCTTCCATGTTTCCTTTCATTGTTTTTCTTCCTATATTTGTGACTCTATAGCCTAATGAATAAGGCACTGGTCTTTAGTCCACTTCACCAATCTCACACCATAAAAAAATACATCAATAGTGTAGGATTAGGAGTAGTTTTTGTATACTCGTAACCTTGTAATATAACCAAGAATCTATATTTAGAAAGCTTGAAATGAATTCATCTCATGTGGGTTATGAATTTGCATTATTATTAGCTATATAGGTGTTTTGAGGCAGCCAACTATTCTTGGTTCCATGACAATCTTTGGGACCAAGACATCAATTTGGGTTTGGCTGTTAGTACTTTGTTATTGTTTATTTGATGTGATTTTAATACTTGTTAAGGTATACCCATGGAAATACCCTCCAAATTCTAAGCTGAGCTCGAAGCATAAGATATATAACCTACTCTCGTGGAGGGCCTTCAACCCTCCATAGTCTATTGATGAGTTGATTTCACTTGCATGATGACAACCTTGGCCTTGTAGTTTAGATTTGGTTCTAGAAAGTGGAGCAATAGTTTTGGGACCCAACATGCTATGTGAATGATGAATTGAAATTGCTTTAACTTGTGCATGGTAACTTTATGGATGAAATATTCATTGTGGCACTCCCTATTGACACACCTCAACATTAGTCATGAGTTGGACGAGAGAAAATATGAGTAATGAGTCCTCATCAAACTTGGATTCTTGCATCTAGTCTTGGTGTAGGGCGGTCAACATTCTGCATTCCATGCTTCTATATGTTGTGGCTACTATTTTAGAAAGTTGTTTGACAATTGTATCTCTCTCAATATTTCTTTGTTCACCCTCAACTATTTGTGTTGCATCAACAAGAACCTAAGCATGCACCTCTTGTGCATATAATTATACATTCACTAGCATCAATATTTTACAATTCTTGTACCTATATTATGGGACCTTTAGGATTTGATTGCACTTATAATGGCTCTTTTGGTTGAATCACACCAACAAAAACCCATGGAGTAGTTGGCACCATAAATAATTGTGCTATCACTTGAGTGTGCACAAGTTGAGGCTATGCCATACATACATGTCATTCTTCATTAGTTGTTTTCTAAAGAAGGATACTACTTGTGTGTGCATGGTGGAATTTCTATGGGGATACTCAATTCAAAGCAACTCTCTTGCTCTCATCCTTCTAGTACTTATGCTTACTACACATGTTTATTTGTAGCCACTCTTGGTGCATCCTCTTGCATTCAAGCTCTAGCTACGGGAACTTAGCCTAGAGGTTACACTCCAATTGACAACCACACACACTCTTCTTGATTTAACTCCACTATAAGCATGGAATGATAATTTATTGGTAGTTGAGTATCTACAATGGATGGAAAAAATAATTAGTTGAAACATGTCTAGAACTCTAATATCACATCTAGATATATTGCGATGAGCATAGGTGTTGGATGCTATGGTTGTGTTGCTGATATGTGGTTGTCATTGATGTCAAAACTATTAGCATTATTGTATTGAAGGTTGTATATGTCGAGGATAGTGAGAAAATTGTTAAAGGAAGAGTTGCAGGTTGCTAGTGGAACAGTGAAGATCATGAAGGTGTCTTATTTTTTACGTTGAAGATTAGTTGTTGTGGACTAAAGGGTTTATTGTTGAGAGTATCTAGTTCATCTACCAGAAGTTTCAGAGGTCCGCGTGAAGGTTTGATCATGCTATGAACAATTGTGTTATGACAGTATTTATGTGGGTTCTGTTAGTGTTCTTAATTGAAGTTTATGTGATTCTGATAATTTCTGTTGCTACGGATGATTATCTGTTAGTTCTTGTTGTTTGTGGATGCTTCTAGATCATTCTTTATTCTTGTTGTATGTCCGTGTTGATCGGTGTGTTCATGGTCAAATATTTTTCTCATGTGTGTTCAGGTTTTCATGTTCTTGGCCAACATGATGGTTGTAATGTGTCACAGATCCTTGAAGATTTTAAAAATTTTAATGTTTGGCGTGCTCAAGGATATTGTTTTAGGTTGCATCATAATATTAGTCGACGGTGTTTGATTCGCATTAAAATTTATTTGTAAATTTGTGATGACATTGTAAATATGTTTTATATTTCTGTCCAACTAAGTTGTTGATGTATTTCATGTTGCAGATATATAAGAGTGGTTGTTTGAGTGAAGTTAGTGTGTGTTAGTGAGTGTAAAAAAAAAGGAAATCCAGAGAAAGAGAAAGTGCACAAACATTGATCTAATCATTTGATTGTAGAGCAGAGTGAGAAGAAGGTTGAGTGAAGTGTGAAGAAGGTTTTCTGTGCTTAACTGGAACTGTAATCAGGCCTGTGTAGAAGCTATTTTCTTAGTTCACCCCCTGTGGATCTAATCCAAATTATTATGTATTGTTGGGAAGTGAGCCCTCTTGTATTTGAGCAGTGAGCTCTAGGTAGTGTGCCTGAATGCATGTGCATTCCCATTATCTTTCATTATACTTTTAACAGGGTATAATATTGTGGACTAACATCCACCATGGTTTTTCCCCTAACATGGTTTCCACGTAAAAAAATCTTGGTGTTCTCTATGTTTCTGATGTGTTGATTGTTTATGGTTTATTGTTCATTCATCAGATCTGTGATTAAGTTAAGTAAATTATGAAAAGTTTAATATTCTGTGACAACTGATTCACCCCCCCTCTTAGTTGTTTGTCCCTATTTTTCCAACAATTGGTATTAGAGCAGGTTCCTCTGAAGAAGTTTAAAAGCTTGAGGTGATCCGAGATTGCATCATACAAGGACATTCCTAGATTCGATGGAACAAACTACTCTTTGTGGAAAGCTAGGATGGAATGTCATTTGAGGTGAATTGGTGAACCCTTCTGGAAGATTACAAAGGATCCATATGTTATTCCTCAGAATGGTCCTTCCACTGTTGATGAGATTAAAGAGGCTGAGAATAATGTTAGGGCTATGGAAGCTTTGTTGAGTGCTCTAACAAATTCATAAATGAAAAATGTGATAGGTCTGAAGACAACTCATGAGATGTGGACGAAGCTGGAAAATTTGTATGGAGATGTACATGTGAAGATGGCTAAGCTACAAAGTTTGAAAGGCAAGTATGAAAACTTGAAGATGGGTAAAGATAAAAATATTTCTTCTTTTATGCAGAGAATAAATGAACTAGTGATGGGTATTAGATGTGTAGGTGGTACCCTGGAAGAGGAAGAAATTGTAGCTAAAGTGCTTAGATCATTGCCTCCCTCCTACAAAGAAAGGCTCATGCTATTGAAGAAACTAGATCATTGACGAATGTGACAAGGGATACACTGATTGATAAACTTGCTGCCTTTGAGTTGAGCGAATTTGGTGAATCTGTTCCCAAGACTGAAACTGCATTTAAGGCTACTATATCTGGAAGAAATAAGCAAAGATATGATTTGGGAGAGTGTTCCAGAAATTCATTCAAGTATGAGGAAGAAATGAAACAGCTTGAAGATGAATAAAGAGAGGTAGAAGAGTTGGAAGCATTGATTGTGAAGAAAGAAGGTAGAGGACAAGGTAAGTATAAAGGAGTGTTGCCTATTAAATGCTTCTCTTGCAGTAAAATAGGTCATTTTGCATCAAGGTGTCCTGAAAGAGTTCCTAGATCCAAGCCTAACAAATCTAGATTCCAAAAGAAATGTTACTATGCTGAAGGAGTGACTGATGATGAGTCTAATAAAGATAATGAAAATAAGGATGAATGGGTGTTCCTTGCTATCAAGGAAAATGGTCCAAAGGCTACTGAATCTGCTAAAGTTGAGAAAGCACTTGCAGCCCAAATTGAAGAAAAGGATGAGTGGGTTATTGACAGTGGATGCTCACATCATATGATTGGTGACAAAAGCAAATTTGTAAGTCTTGAGAAGTATGAGAGTGGGGTTGTAAGATTTGGAGATAACAATGATGGTGTGATTCATGGCAAAGGATCTATTTGTCTTGGTGGTAAGCATAATACTGATGACGTTCTTTATGTTGAAGGCTTGAAGCACAACTTGCTGAGTGTTGGGTAGATGGTGGACAATTGTTAT
>VDFB02162640.1:0-12557 GCA_007258455.2 Sequoia sempervirens
CAAAAACGTGAGTTCACTCCCTTAGGGGAACCCATTGAGTCGGTGTTCAAACAACTGTTACAACACAACCTCATACAGCTGCAAGAACCCAGACAATACGATCCGGGATAGTTTAAACCAGCTTGGTGGGATGAGAATTCCTTTTGTGATTATCATATGAGTAAGGGGCATAACCTACAAAACTGTCGACAAATGAAGAATATCATACAGGATCTTGTCGAAAGGAGAATTATTGAAGTTAGTGGACAAAAACAAAAGACATCGAACACTGATCATCAAGTCTTTTTAGACCCACTACATGACCATGGGAAAGGAATTGTCCCCAGTTCGAGTACTAAGACCAATATGTCAGCCAATTATGCAAGTATCAAACATGATTATGATAGTGGCAAAATCATTCATTGCCTTCGCGCCGCTAATGGAAACATCAATACCATTACTATCAATGCTAATCCTGAGTGTGCGGTCAATACTCGGCGTACTAAGTTCACTATCCAAGGCCCTCCATCATAGCAAAGACCCCAGCCCAAATTTCAATCTTGGAATTGTTGCGTATCTCTCCTGAGCATCGATCTATCCTCGATAAGGCTTTACAGAACACCACGGTCCCTAATGACCTTGATGTCAATCATTTCTAGGAAATGGTGGGCTACTTGACCAATAATCATCATGCCACATTTTCTGAACAAGACTATGCCACAGAAAAGACGAACCACAATGACCCTTTACATCTAGAAGTCCTTGTTGATGACACCAAAGTTAGACGAGTTTTGGTAGATGGAGGAGCAGGGTTAAATCTATGCACTCTAAAACTAATTAAGGCATTAGGCATTTTAGAAGCATGTGTAGAAACCACTAAGAGTATTGTCATTAAGGCTTATGATGATGAAGAACAAAAATCAAATGGGGTGGTAACACTTCCTATCAGAATTGGTCCTGCGGTAATGGAGACAAAGTTCTAGGTCTTGGATCTCACCCTCCCTTATAACCTTCTGCTAGGTAGACCATGGATTCATGCCATGAAGGCGGTCCCTTCCACGTATCATCAGTGTCTTAAATTCCCTTACAATGGCACTGAAATAACTATAGATGGTGATCCTGATCCTTTCTAGTATTGCACTAATCTAAAGGAGATCCCTCACCGCCAAGTGCCAGTAAACCAAGAGGCCTCACCGTCTAATCCATCTTCCTATGTTGACTCATCCACACTCACCCGAAACTTTGTTTCACCCTCACTTCCTACCACTCCTAGGGTTGAGATCCAAGACAAGGGTTGTGGAGAGTATTACATGAAGACTTCTTATTGTGTTAGCCATTTGGTTCCTCCTAAGTCATATGGTTTACCTACAATAGGTCGGGTACTGTCTATGATCACTATACATGTTCTCCCCACGACAAATTTCACAAAATGAGGTGAATTAAGCAAAGAGGCTGTAGATACAGAAGATGTCACTTCCTAGCTATATAAGGAAGATAATCAGGAACCCCTTTTACTTGCTCATATTCCTACAAGTCTATATGGAAAGGGTTTCAAAATCATGCAAAGCAAAGTATATGATGGACAAAGTGGTTTAGGTTTAAACCAAGATGGCAGAATTGAACCAATATTTGTTTCTCAGTGGCCAAAAGGAGTAGGGCTAGGGTTTCAACTGATTCAGATTGGTGTTCCTAGTACTCCATTACCCTTACTTGAGGAAGTACGTGCTTTAGAAGATATTAAAACATCTCACGAACCAGTGGACCAACATCATTGTGACTCCCCCAATTCTAACAATTATGAGTGGGAATTGTTATCCTCTACTTCCTCCATGGACCTTGACAAGTTATTTGGAGAACTTGACTTGATGTTAAGTTCCTCACCCAATCCCTTAAATTCCTGTCCACCAAAGAAAATGACAAAAGAGGAATGGTTTAAACACTACTATTGGGAATCACTTGATCCTACCTCTTGGCAACCTGAGCCACCTATTTCCGATAGTCAAACCTTGGCATTAGGCCCACCTATTCATCTATCTCGACCCAAACCAAAGAGAAAAACAAACTTGGTACAAGATTTTTGTAATCACATGAATAATTCAATCTTTACCTTGACCCCATTAGACTTTGATAACTCCGACGATGACATGCCCTTAGTTTATCCCCAACTCATTGATTGGGATCAACAAGACACACCCGTCTTAGACATTTTTGAGAACGACAGAGCAATTGCTGAGTTCCTGGGATTACGAGAAGGAATACCTAACGAAGATCATAAAGCTGGTTTTACTATTGACTTGGACAATAAAGCATATTTTGGGGAATCTGTTCAACCCTCCAGTCACAAAAATGAGAAAAAGGATAAACAAAATAAAAAGGATGAGTCTCTAGGTGAAAACCGAAAGGCACCTCTAGACAATGAAAAAGTAAAAAGAAAGGACGCATCCGAAGGTGAAAACCTTTCTGAGGCACCTAAGGATGGAGGTTTGAACATTCTTCCCATTGCATAGGAAAAGTCACCCATGCTCATTAAAGAATCAGTAGAAGTCAACATAGGCACAAAAGAGAATCCTCGACTGATTTATTTGGCAGCATCATTGACAACACAAGAGAAACCAGAGTTCCATGACTTCTTTGAACAGAGACAAATAAATTTTGCTTGGTCATATGCTAACATGCCCAGGTTAGATCCTGAACTTGTTCTACATCACTTGCCTTTACAACCAGGTGCCAAACCAGTGAAACAAAAGTTGAGAAAAATGTACCCACAGATTGCTTTATTAGTCAAAGCAGAACTCAAGAAATTGTTAGATGTTGGTTTTATCAGATCTATTGACTATGCTGAGTGGATCTCCAATCTAGTACCAGTCACTAAACCAACTGGGGGCATCCGCATCTATACTGATTTTAGAGACATCAATAAAGCTTGTCCTAAGGATGATTTCCCTTTGCCTAATATAGACATGATAGTTGACATGACAGCAGGATATGAGATGTTGTCCCTTATGGACGGATTTTAAAGATATAACCAGATCAGAATTGCAACTGAAGACTAACATAAGACAACTTTCACTTGTCCTTGGGGAACGTATTGCTGGAATGTTATGCCCTTTGGACTCAACAATGCTGGAGCAACCTATCAACGTGCCATGACTACTATCTTTCATGATCTAGTGCACACTTGTATGGAGGATTATGTCGATGACCTTATTGTAAAATCCAAGATAAGGGCAGAACATCTACAGGTTTTAGACAAGATATTTCAGAGGTTGGAGAAGTATAATGTGAGACTCAATCCAAAGAAATGTGTGTTTGGAGTCAAGTTAGGAAAGCTGTTAGGTTATATCATTTCTAGACGAGGCATTGAAGTAGATCCTGCTAAGGTGAAAGCAATCATGGACATGCCACCACCCAACAATCTCAGTCAACTAAGGACATTACATGGAAGGTTGCAATCTATCAGAAGATTTATAGTGCAGCTAGCAGACAAGACACATCCTTTTCAACATCTACTTAAGAAAGGAGTACCCTTTGCATGGACAGCTAGGTGTGAGGAGGCTTTTCAACTGATTAAAGAATATTTACTCACACCACCTATCTTAATGCCACCTGTTGAAGGAAGACCGTTGATTCTTTATATTATAGCAACCCATTCATCACTCGGAGCATTGCTTGCACAGAATGACGATGAAGGTCATGAAAGGGCAGTCTATTATATCAGCCAGACTTTGGTTGGTTATGAGCTCAACTATAGTAACATTGAATGTGCCTGTCTTGCAGTAGTATTTGCTACCCAAAAATTGAGACAATATATGCTAAACCATCAAACAATGTTGATTGCTAAAATAGATCCTCTGAAATACCTTCTCAGCAAGGCAGCATTAACGGGACGACTGGCCAAATGGGTTATGATATTTAGTGAGTATGACATCTAGTATGTAGAAAGAAAAGCTATTAAAGGATAGGTCATTGTCAGATTTCACTAGTTGATCGACCTATATATGCATCAACGAATAGTTGCAGACTTTCCCGATGAGTTCATATTCACATTTGACACAAACATAACATGGAATCAATTAAGGACTCACATACAAATCATGGTTCGTGGGTTGATATTGTTTATCACACCACAGGTGATTCCATCCCTAAGTCATTCAGATTGCATCTACGCACCAACAACATGGCGCAGTATGAAGCCTAGTGATGTGGTTACGATGCTACGTCAAGTGGAAAATTACGTTTCATGGTGTTTGCAATTATCAATTGAATCGACAGTAAATGATGATTATGAGATTCAAGGATGAGAAGCTTGTTCCAGCGTGTTTATTTAATGATAGCTTTAAAGAGTACTCTTGACAAAGTCAAATTTCATCAAATACTCACATTTTAAGTAAGCAGACGCTTATGGTATTACAATTGCATCACTTCTTGACATTCCTAACAACGTGCCTAAGTTTGAGTTCTTGCCTAACGTAGCCTTTTGGTCCCAAACCTACTTATATCCCATATTCAAAATGGTGTAGACATTGTTGGTCCCGATTCCCCATGGTACAAAGAAATCTATGATTACCTTCATGCCAAGTCATACCCATTGGCCTCATCTTAATAACCAACGTGAGGACATTCCTCTCCCAAGTCACTAAATACACCATCATCTGAGACACCTATATAGACACACTTTAGATAATACCCTACTGAGATGTCTTGATTCTATTGAAGCACAAGCAACTTGCATGGGGTGCATGAGGGTATATGTGGTTCCTAGTCTAGCGGTCCTACCTTATCAAAAAAGATTATGAGAATGGGTTATTATTGGTCTACTATGGAAAAAGACTCATATGTCTTTGTAACAAAATGCCCAATGTCAAGTCTTCATGGAGATTGATACATGCCCCAAAGACAGAGCTCCATCCCATCACGCCACCATGGCCCCTTTGGCTCCAATGGACTTTGACCTCATAGGTAAGATCCACCCCACATCATCTAATGGACACAAGTTCATTATCACTGCCACTGAGTACTTTATGAAGTGGATTGAAGCCATTCCTATGACATACATTACCGGCACACATATTTCTAGATTTATCCTAAACTATATCATCTGTCGATATGGTGTCCCTCAGTCCATAATCACTAATAATGGCCGCCCATTTAAGAACCAAGAAGTTCGTCACTTGTGTGATGAATTTCATATCCAACATCACTTTTCCACTCCATACTACCCACAAGGTAACGACCACGCAAAGGCATCTAACAAGACCATCATTAGAATCCTCAAGAAGACTGTCAATGATGCTGGTCGTGACTGGCATTTATAGCTTAACCCTGCCTTATGGGCTTATCGTACAAGTATCTGTACTCCTACTGGTGCTACCCCATATTCACTTGTTTTTGGCTCGGAAGCCATTTTGCCTATTAAGGTCGAGATTCCTTCCCTAAGGGTATCCCTAAAAGGCCACATTGATGATGAAGAGTACCGAGTGTCCAGATTCCATGAGCTAGAATTCCTGGATGAGTGAAGACAGAAGGCATTAGACCATCTCCAAGCATATTAGAATCACCTTCGTTGTAGCTATAACAAAAAGGTTTTGAACATAAACTTTGACATTGGTGACCTGGTTTTAATGGAGAACCCAAAGAATCAAGCAGAAAGAGACAAACCAGGAAAGTTTGAACCTAACTGGTTAGGACCTTATGTTGTTACAGAAGCTTTTGGATCAGGAGTGTACCAACTCTCTACTCCTAAAGGAGAACCATTGTCCTCACCAATCAATAGTATGCATTTGAAGAAGTTCTACGCATAGCTTCTGGGAGCCTTTGTCTTAATTAGCAAAAATACAAAAAAATCAAAAATCACAAAAAAATTGTTATCAAGGTGAAAACCTGGCAACCAGGCGTCTTGGTAACACCAAAAAAATTAGATAATCTGGAAAATAGTAAAGACAAATCATTCATCCAATAGTGAAAACCACTTCGGTGGCACTTTGGATAGGTTCCATGGTGAAAACTTGGCAAACAGGCACCATGTGTACTCAACTTTGCTCCTTTGTCTACTATTATTCTAATCTACCCTGTACATAGTCCACTTCCCTGTACATAGTCCTTATCCTTGTACATACTACCTATCTCTGTACATATCCCTTATCTTTTGTGTCCTTCACTTGTATATACCATTTGTAATAAGTGGTAGTCTTTTCCATAACCTGGAATGATTGACATCAAGCGAATTTCATATCCCCCATTTTACCCTATTCATAGTCAATTGGTCTTATACTCGACTGGGGGAAAACACTTGCCATGTGTCGTATTGGTTCTTGCATTGGCTATGTTGAAGATGTAAACCCATGGAAAATCCATAAACATCACAAAATGACCTGAGAAAACACAAAAACATTAGAAAACATCAGAAAACGACAAAAAATCAAAAAAAACAAAACATTTCAAAAATCCCAAAAAAAATGTGAGTCGAGCCGGGCCGTGACTTCGTCATTTTGTCATTTGTCAAACTACGCTTGCCTCTACGACCGATTTAGGCAAGGCTATCCGCTTCATGTACCCCGAGGCATTAGGGTCGTACTCCATTAGGGTTCGTCACATTCACTTTCACACACGTCTTCTATTTGTAGTTAGTCTTGTCGGTCAAGTCAAGTCGAACTACGAGGTCTCTACGTGTACAACGTAGGCAAGGCCATCAATCGATGAGCCTCTAAGGCCGCACTAGGTCAGTCCTTTAGGGTTTGTCATCACACACAGTCAATTGTCAACACGTCATATCAAGTCATGCATCAATCTGGTGAACAAGTCAGCAATATCTCTAAGTCAAATCAAACAACTTGCCAAACAAAACAATCAAAACAGATCAACTACAGTCTAATACAAGATGTGTCCTTTTTGGAAATAGATGCTATCAAAACAATCAACCTATTGTCTTATTCAGGATGAGTCCTTTCTGCATAATCGACAAGGTCAAACAATCAACCTATGTCTTATTCAGGATGAGACCTTCCTGCATAATTGACAAGGTCAAACAATCAAACATTGCCTTACAACAAGTTATCACATCAACGACATCTGACTCAACATCTTATACGATACATGTCTTTCTGAAACCAGGCTTTGTCATGCCTTATACAGATAGTCATAACATCGAAACCAGACTCACAGTCTTATCCGGTATGTGTATCTCCTGACATTAGGCTCTATCAATCAATCCTTTTATCAATCAAACAAATCAAACAAACAAATCATGTTTTGGAAAATATTTTACTAGATTTTTGACTTTATGGCTTGTTTATCTTATCATTTATCTAGAATTGATGACTGGGATTCATGTTACTAGCTTTCTCAAGGATGTCCCATGAAGGATTTAGAGAAGCAACGATGTATTAGAATTCTATTTTCTTTGACTACTGTTTGTCGACTGTCTTTTCAACTTGATTTTTGAGTCATGTTACTAGTTTCCTCAAGGATGTCCCATGAAGAATTTAGAGGAGCAATGACATCTCATGACCCGTCTTTTCTTTTGTTTGCTGTCTGTGGTTTGTCCTGACAAAAAGATTGGGGCAACTTGTGCCCTTAGTATGAGTTAATGACAATCCTTGTCTGCGACTGTCTGTTATTAGCAAGTGGATGACCTTGCACACCTTGATCTATGTCATATCATGGTGTTTTTCTCCATTTGTATTAGTCCTGCCCAATGATGATAAAGTGCAATACCTTTTGTGATACGGCAAAATATCGAAGATTCCTAATACTAACATCTATCTTCTATCTTTCATTCTTTGTCGATCTTTCTTTCTGCACTAACAGTTCTTCTTTCTTGCATTATGACGGAGTCCTATGACAAAAAACATTATACATCATCCTGCATCAACATACATGTTAGAAAAATTCATACATATAGGCATAGTTCATATCTAGATTATCATGGCATAATAGACAATAATCATTAAAAACAATACATATTATAAGCATTTCATGTACAAAGCAACTGTAAATACGTGCATCACATTACATTTGTATAACATCACATGTCGTCTGCATCATACATATAACATCACATTACATCTCATAATCATATAGGATCAACATCATATAGAATTATACATCCCATAGAATCAACATTATCTCATTAGCTGTATAAACATCATAAAATACATACACTCATCCATCACATAGGCATGTCATATAAACATCACATGTATAAATAAATATTGCATAATCAGTACATAGAAATGCATATCATGAGAATCGCCGCCAAAATCGTATATATATATATATATCACTCAACTGTGTCACATCACAATGTCATAATGTATCAAAAATACATGGAAGCCCGTAGGCTATAAAATAAAAATACAGTGTCTCCATAAACGGTACCCCTATCCTGAGCTGCCACTGCCATCATGCCGAGAGTGTGTGGGGGAATGATGATGTGAACCCGAGGATCTCTGCACTGAAGGAGGTCTGTCATATGGCCCTGCTCTGCATGGCTGATCCACCCCCTCTGTGCTGACTGTCCGAGTGTGGGTCCTAGTCCGAGACCTGCTACTATGTGCTGCTGAGAAACTGGGAGCTTATCTCTTTGGTGGAATCTTTGCCTCATACAGATCCCAATAATATCTCTCCCTCTCTCCAGCTCTGACTAACTCTCTGGAAAATGTAGCTGATGGTCCTGTACATAATGCCCTAAGCTCTATGAACCGTTGCTCAGTCTCCTGCCGCCGAGCTATGGCCTGATCCCTATCCATCAAGGCTCTGTCTCTCTCCACCCGATAGGCATCCCTCTTGGCCATCAACACTCTCATCTGATCCTCCAAGGAGGCAACCTGGGCTCGCAATGTATCCATGTCTAGATCCTCCACCCCTCTCTCATCCTATCTGGCCCTGTCTATCCCATCCTCCTCCTCATCGAGCTCCTCCAGGATCTGATCTTGGATCTCTCTCTCATGATCATCATCCTCATCATCGTCCTCCTGGTAGGAACCTAGTAACCCAAGGGCATCAACCTCTGCCTCCTCGGCACCTCCCTCCTCTCTGCCTGCCTCCTCGGCACCTACCTCCACCTCTACTGGGATATCTAGGATAACAACCTCTGCCAGTTGCTCCTCCTCACCACCTCTGGCCACATCTAGCATAGCCACATCCTCCTCTCCTCCTCCCTCCTCTCGGATCGGTGACAAGGCTGGCCCTCGTCCCCTCCGACCACGCCTCCCTCTCCTGCCTCCATGTCGGCCACCTCTGCCATCATCTCCTCCATCACCACGCCCTCCTCTACCTCCTCAGCCTCTCCCTCTGCCTCGCCTGCCTCTAGGACATCTCCCACGCCGCTCTACCGGCGCTGGCTGCTCTGGATCTGTTAAGGGGATCGGCCTGTGTACTGCCCACCACTGATCATAAGTTGGAGTGGTCCCTGGATCTGCTGGTTCGTCCCTCCATCTCCATGGAAGTGCCTGTAGCCCATCAATATCTACCTCTGTAGTGGTGACTGGAATCTCTGGCCCCCATAGCAGGACCTCTCGTGATGATCGAGCAAACTCTGCTCTCCCTCAAGGTACATCTTGTACCTCTCTGAACTGTCTCAATACCCGGTCCGGCAACTGCCGCTCTATAATGTGCATATGGGACACTGTCCGTCCCACCAAATACTGTGCCTGTCTACAAAATGGTAGGTGCTCGTCCTCATCTGACCATTGTTTGCAGCCTAGATACGGTCTCCATGTAAACTCCTGCATGGTGTCTATAACATGTCTAAAGTAGCCTGTGTCCCCAATATGATACTGTGTGGTTGCCTCCACATAACGGAAGGCATATGGAGCTCCGTGAGGTAAGTCTACTGTAACAGGTGGTCTGAATATAGCGATATGCTCCCACGCCCATATCATCAGAAGCGTGGTACCACAGCTCATCGACTGTGCCTCTCTATAGGCAATATCATGCAAGTGGAAGTACAACATCCCTAGCACACAGGAACCCCAGGCATATACAACTCAGCGCTCGAGCATGCCCACTAACATCTCCCCCCATCCCACAGGGAATCCATGACCTCGGCGGTCAGGCAGTACAATACCACCTATCAATGTCGCTACTAGATAGTCTAACTATCTATACCTCTGGGCCAATACTCGCCACCTAATCTCATAATCATCAACCCCTAGCTGTCTAACATCGGCATGGGGATAATATCTAAACATCTCAATGATACCCCTCTGAGTATCATAGACCACCCGTGTCCCTCTAATAGGCAGTCTCAATATCCTATATACATCCTCTAAAGTCACCGTGGCCTCTCCAGTCGGTAGGTGGAAGGATGATGTCTCAGAATGCCACCTCTCACATAACGCTATCAATAATCCCTGATTTGCCCGAATCTGGGGCATATCGGTCACATGCAACAAACCCAAATGCCATAGAGTCCATCGCTCAATCGGCCGCAAACTGTCTCTGAATCGAAATGTTGTGGGTCTAACCTCCCGTGTATAAATAGGGTCTAATACAACCTGCAACAACATTATACATGCCTCATGTTAGCCTGAATCATCTATTCTAGTGCGAAATGACTGTTTTAACATAAAATGCAAATGTGTCATTATTTTTCACATGCGTCATTCTTTTACACATGCGTCGCTTTTTCACAAATGCGGTTCACAAATTTCGTATGCGTCATTATTAAGAAAATGCGGTTCATATTAATCAAATGCGTCACAAAAAAACCATTTGCATTGCAAACCATCAATTGTGTTTCTGGATACACATATGCGGCTATAAATATGCACATGCGTTTCAAAAATTCAAATGCGTATCGAAAATAAGCAAATGCGTATCGAAAATAAGCAAATGCGTTTGACCGCTAAACCTATTCTAAATAACCGGCGTAAACTTTCAAATGCAGTTTTCTGCATACATATGCGTCGTTCGCGCATACATATGTGGTTCAAAATTAAAAATGACACATAACTAAAAATGCATTAAATGTCTTAAAATACGCGCAAATTAAAAAATTTCAAAAGGAAAGTTTTAGGTCCATACTGGGGGGTCCGCACCGGCTGGTCTCTGGTATGTCCGGATCCTGTATGCGCAGTGATGGGTGGATAGAACTGGAGACATCGTCGCTATCAATCCAGAGCAAATTTTCAAATCTCAAAGCTAGGTGGGTGCAAATGAATAGTTTTTCACCCCAATTCAAATATATACCTAGGGCTTAGGTGGCATTTCTTTCCTACTGGCCATGTAAACTTCCATTTTCTATCATCCTGTACCCGTCCCTCCCATTTCCGAACCCAATTCCGTCAACTGCATTGCATTTCTGCCTATCTATTGGACTAATCGTGAGCATTTGCAAATTTTTCTGAACATGTCAGAAATTTGTCAATTTTCCCGAGGGGGCATACCTTCACCTATTTTGTCTGGGGCATGGTAGGGGCATGTTGCATTGACTTTCTTTGACCTGGCATACAAATAACATTGTATCAAAGGGGGAAAATGTGAACAGAAATCTGGACTGCGACTTCCATGTCTTCATAATTCATTTTTCTTCATGGTGGGGATTAAATAATGTCAATTATTTAATTATTCTCTATAGTCTTCATTTCTTCTATTGATTAAATGAAATCTTAATTATTTAATTTATTCATCTTCTTTATTTCTTCTATTAATTAAATAATTTTAATTATTTAATTAATTTGCACTTTTTCTTTATTCTATTTGATTAATTAAATAAACGCTTTTTATTTAATTATGTTACTAATTAACCTTATTCTTCTTGTTAAATTAAATAAATTCTTATTTAATTTGTTCTTTATCATATTTCAACTATAATTAAATAAATGAGTATTTATTTAATTATTCATTTAAATCCCTTCATCATTTAATTAAAATAAAATCTTTATTTATTTAATTATTCTTCTAATATTGAGTCTTGAATTAAATAAATGATTTAATTCATTAATTCCCCTAGCATGTTCCTCTATATTTTGAATAATGGTATGTGAGTTATCTAGTATTCACTTTTATTTCGACATCTATTTTTAATCATTCGGTTAACTCTTCATTTGATGATGTGGGTAGATATTTGAGTAATCTCTTAAATTGATTGGTCAATGGAGTCCAGTTCCTTTCATTTTCATTGGACATGCATATTGGTAAATATTATTATTTGGTGGTAGGAGATTGTTGATGAATGGTTGGGAGCGATGGATTTATGTCAATGTAAAATGTCGTACAGGAATGACAATGTTTTCAGTGCCGGAACTAAAGAGATTAAATGGTATTTGATACTTTGAATTCTATTCTAATTCGGTGCTCATGTCGTCGTGGGTTATCGGAGATGCATGTCTAATCACGTCAATCTCAACCATCCGTTCAAATAACAATCTTGGCCTATGGATTCGAATAATCAATTTTCTATAGAATTGATTTGTCATTCTTCATTCCAATCTCTCTCGCGAATTCTTATGACTTTTGAGAGCACTTTGTCTTGAATCTTCGATATTTTGCTAATCACTATCTTAGGCTATACTTGCACGAATTTACTAAAAATCTGGGGGCAATTATACTACAATAGCAAAATGGAGAAGGGCAAT
>VDFB02162641.1:0-27468 GCA_007258455.2 Sequoia sempervirens
ATTTTCCAAGCATCCATAACTGTTCATAAAGCGAGGGTCTGTTTACAGGGTTTTAGCTATAGCGACAAGGTAGTGGTATTTGATAAAATGCTTTGGTAGACATGTGTATGAAAAATGTAATTGCATCGACAACTGTCACCATTTGATATTTATGCAGTTGTAGTATGTTTTGTGCAATGTAATCAGCGATATGAATATAACCAACAAAAATCTATTTTCTATAATTCATGGATTGAACTCTGTATTTTATTTGCTCTTAATGTTTGTATGCTATGGAAATGCCATTACATTTTAAAAAAAAGTAGTTTCTTACTATTTTTCTTCAATTTTTTATGTTTTTTTGTAAATCTACCAAAAAACCCTAGTTTTTCTACCAAAAAACAATATTTTGAAAAAAATCAACTAAAAATAAACAAATCTAATTGAAAATTTGACAAAAAATTAAAAACTTTACCTGATAGAGATGGACTCCAAACCGGATATCGGATTTTGCTCTACACTATGCGCCCGCCGCCGATGAGCCGAAAACAAATATGAATGAGTTTTGGTCGCGGGTTTTTTTTTATATATACAGTTCAAACAAATCGGATATCCGATTCAAATCAGATATCCGATTTGGATCGGATATCCGATTCCTAAAGGCAAGTTGCCTTTTGCTTCGGTCGGAATGCGATTTATTTATATTTAACAAAATCGGATATCCGATCCAAATCGGATATCCGATTTGGATCGGATATCCGATTCCTAAAACTAACTTTTCCCTCTGCCTCGGTAGTCACCCCAGCTCCAAAAAGTCAACTCACCATTTTCGCGTTTTTGAGTCGTAGAAACACGTATTTTTTTCTCCATTGCCACTTTTTGGCATACCATGATCCTGCACATGCCCATGATGTGGAGAATGAAATGTGTGAAGCGTTAGAAAAGATAGTTGGTGAAGAAGTAGGAAAGATCAAGACGAGGCTCGATAAATTGGAAAAGAATTTTTGGAGAGGTGAAAAGAAAGTGGCAAAGAGGAGTGAGAAGAAGAACAAGGATAGTAGCTTGAGACGAAAGGAGGAAGAAGTAAGAGCAGCCCCTACCAATGAAGAAGTTACAACAATGGCGTGCCATGAGGAAAGCATGACACTAGAAGAAGAAAAGATAAAGGTGAACAATGAAGAGGTCGAAGTTGAAGGTGAAGGTGAATCAGATTTTCTCGCACAATTGTTGGCGATTGAGGAAGAGTGGACATCGAAGTGTGATGGTACAACAAAGGGAGATGAACAAAAGATTGTAGCTGTCGAGAATATGGAAGGGGTTGTAGTGGAGTTCGATCTTGTAGTTACAAATGAAGATGAGGTAAATCAATTTTATGATGTTACTTTTATTTTAGATGAAAAGATATAAGAAGAGATAGACAAAAAACTAGAGCATGTAGTAAATGTTGTAGATGGTGTGTGGTTGTGTGTAGAGGTGGTTGAAGATGTTACAAGTTGTTTTTGGTGGAGGTGTTCGGTTAGAGGTGGGTTTGAACCCACAAAAGAGGAGGAAAGTGTAGAAAGCATTTGGCGGAGGAGGTCGGGCTTTGGTGGACATAAGTCCACAAGGGGGAAAAGAAGGAAGAAGGTGCAACATTGTTGGAGGAAGGTGGTGCATGTTTCAAAACGATGTTGGAAAAGGCAAAAGAAAGATTGATTTTCAGCACTTGGACATGGAAGGAGTTCACTGCAGGTTAATTTCAACCTAAAAGAGTGATTCCATCACTCAACTCTATTGTGAGCCCATGCTCACAATATTTATACCCAACGTGTCTGGTGCAGGAGAACGTGGGCAAACAAGTGATCAACACCACCCAAAAATATTGTTGATTTTTATTTTTTTATTTTTGGTTTTATTCTTGTTTGAATTCTATCAATGCCTAAACCTCCTAAATTATGCTTTAATGAGATATGGAGGTTTGGTGAAATTTTGTCAAAGGTTGTATTTGTAACTGCCATTGTTTGACATGTATGCGAAATATGGAAATAAAGATCGGGTAGCTTATGTACCTTAAGGACCGGAAGAAATTGTGTAGTCATTGTAAAGATCAACTTGATTGTTGTTTTTCCCAGAACAGTTACACTTGCATTGGTAGATGTGTGAGCAAATAAGAGGTGTAATGATAGCAACATATGCACAAAATAGATTTGCCTCTTTTCATTCTCTTTTAATTTCATAATTAACTTGCAAAATACCAAAGGATAGGAGAATTGACACAAAACAAAATGTCAAAAGAGGCAATAAAAGAAGAATTTGAGTAGTTAAGAGTTAAAAGGTCACACCTCATAGAGAAGAGGAAAGGAATGCTGAAAAGAAATGATGAATCAGGGAGGGGGACTTCAATCATGGGAATGTTTGAATAATTAAAAATTCAAAAGATTAAGTTGTGCCAAAGGATGTATAGGAAGGCTATGGGTGATAGGAAGAAGGAAGCAGCTAGTAGCGATTAGAGATGAGGGGTTGTGCATAGGGATGAGAAGAGATCCTACACCCTTTGATAGGATATCCTCTTTGTTTAAAAATTGGTTGTAGCCCGCATGAGGAGATTAGAGACATGTAGTGGAGAAAAGATAGCAGAATAGAGAAGACTTAGAGGGATAAGCAGAAGGAAGTAGTGGGCACGGGAAAGAAAACCCACGCAGGATGAGGTATAGTGAGAGGGGTCGAGCCCATACATGAAAAGGTGATTATGTGCCAAGTTTGAAAAGATAGGAAGGCAACATATGCAAGGAAGAATAAATTACATGGTGACAAATAGTGAAGGTAGCATGAGGTTAGAGGAGAGGTTATGAAGAGGTTTACGGATACATCACCTGAAAAGAGAAAGGGGAAAATTATGAAGGGTAATATTGTAGATTGGAATGGCATGAGATGCCAGTGAATGCAAAAGAAAGCATTTTTGTAATGTTGTTTTTGTATTGAATTGATTTAATGAAAAATTAAGTTTCCTAGCAATTGAATTCCATTTCAGAATTGTTGCATAAGGCAGAGGTTTGCTTGTGAATGTTGTTTTGTGTTTGAGTTAGTACGCAGAGGGGAGGACCCTCTTGCATCAAAATTAACAATAATTAATATCATTTACAAATTTTAGTATTGAAAACCATAAAATCAACAATTATAGTCTTTATCCTATTGTTTGATGTATTACAATACAATTTTTTATACTCCCAAGCAAATTCAATGGTCACAAATTTGTAGAGATGCTCTAGAAAGGGTCTATCATGTGTTTAAAATACTTTACTATTGTGACACTAGAGATTCTAAGTAAAATAAGAATATTAAATTATATAATATATTTTCACCATCATTAACTATAATAGAATAGTTTCTATCACTATTGGTTTCATCTTCTTTCATAGGTCCATCATGAGTTGATTATTCATCCTCCTTTCTATTTAGAGAATAAGAATGATTTATGGAACCACCTACAAAATATTCACACACATCTCACTAAAAGTTGATGTTTGGTATAAATGTATCCACATGCCAACAAGATCCCCCTTTGGACATTACTCTTATCAAAATGACACCCTTATTAGTGGAAATAGATGATAAAAGGTTGTAGACTATAATAAAAAAAAACCAATTTGAAATATCAAAAATATAGCAAACAAATGTTTAGCTTTAAAATGATAGATATTGAACATATAAATTGCCATGTTACTTGAATGAAATTACAAATTGTAGTATGATAAAGCCTATGATGGATATACAATTTTTAGAGGCACTATTAGAGAAAAAATGGGTTCTAAAGTTATGTATCTCTATGAGAATGACCTCTTAATTTAGATGTATTACTTTCAATTCATACCAATTGATGCAATTGGAAATATGGACAATAAGAGTTTTATTGATATTATTGGAATTGCTTTATCTATCACTAAAATCTCTACATTAAGATGAGATAGAACTGAGTCCTAGGAAGAAAATGACATCACAAGACATATCAACCTTCATTAACCATGTTACCTCACAGGGAGATATGTGTCAAAAGGAATGAATTCATCTTCAACACATCCAAGTGTTGTCACTTGTGCAACCCAACTTTCTATAAGAATCCCCCCCTCTTTCAAACTATATGCAAAAAACATTTTTAAAACTTGATATTTATCCCACAAGGTCTCATGTTTGTATCTAAATCAAGCCCCTCATGTCTATCCCATATTATGCAATGACAAATATTTCATTGAGCTATCCTTCATATAAAATTAACGGTGATGCACACGATTGAATGCCACTAAGCATTATGTATGAATAAGAAGACTACAAATGCTTAACATTAAATACATATGACACTATGCTTTATATTGTTACATCCCATTTTTCATAACCCTCTAGAAAATTCTACTTCATTATGCATTTCAATTTTACTTGAAAACGTGAATTATGATCAACTTAGGTATGTTGGTTAATAATTATATCAGACATATATATATATATTGAAAAATGATGAAATCATGCATTTAATGGTTATGTCAAATGAGAATTTACAATGTCATGCTTTATATTTTAAATGAACTATGTGGATATAATTGTGCATATTTTCATATTAGACTAACTAGTCTCTCTCAGGTTAATGAGGTGGATGCAAGCTAGTATTTTTTCCTCGAGAACAAGGAGAGTATCACTAGAGAGAGGGGGGTAGATATGAAGGAAAACCCATGGTCACCAAGATCCGAGAACACTCACACACTCATGCACTATTAGTTGTTTCATATTCTTACATTATGGTTTCATGTTTTTTTTATGAATGTAAAGTGGTTTCATGTATGACTCTTTGAGAAATGAGTTTCTATTGATTTCATGTATTTGCATTTCATAATTGCATGAAAGGGTGCCCTATATATGTTGATCAGATTGTCTTCAAGTGGCAATTGTTATTTTGATATGATGTCTTTCTGTGATAAATTTTAGTATTCCAAGAATTATTCATTACTCAATTAATGATACTCTTGCAATAAAAGAGTGTTTAAACATCTACAAATATGAGAATGTAAATGTTTAAATAATCAACACCATTTGAATATTAAGAGGGGGTGAATCAATATACCTTAAAATTCAATTCCAATTAACTGTTGTTGAAGTTAATTTATATCAATTAAGCATTCATCCACTTAATGAAAAATAGAATTTATTTGTATCAAGGTATTTGGATTGCAGAATTTTGCACCATCTTGCTTCTGGTTTTGCATACAACTTCCATACTAGCTTAGCCCCAAAGGCTTTATTTTGAATTGAAAGACTATGAATTCATGCACCCCCTTGTGATTTATCCCTAGGGTATGTGCAATATCATGATGGGCTAAAAAGTGGCAATATGATGGGTATGTGGCTGATGACTTTATTTTTACCCAAAATTGATGAAATAAAAAGGGTTTTTAAAGGAGATTCTCATCTTTCCACCAATATAAATTATGCTTTACTTTGAATTTAATAAGTAATTATTATTTATTTTCTATTCAAATTAGAACTAAAGTCTTGATAGATAGACTAATTGAAAAAAATCTATAAATTTCAAACAAATCACATTTTTTGAATCCAAAACATGCATCACATTCTATGTTTCGCATACTATAGGATTAAAAAAATAAAAATTGAATTTCATGAAGTTTTGACCAAGTTAAGGTGGTCAAACATACAAGTTTTTTATATTTTTAAAAAGTTGTAATAAAAAAATCATAATTAATTATTTACTTGGAAAAAATTACAAAATATGCATCACATCAGGACATGAGTCCTCTACTTATATCTAAAATCTTATAAAATATATTATCATTTTATTGTGGTTAGGGTGGTCAGACAAACACCTACTTTTTTCCTGAAATTTAAGTATTATTGCATTGAAATTTTAAATTTCACCAAATAGATTTTTTTTAAACAAACCTAGTAGTTTAGAAACTACATTCAATTTGCTACAAATTCTATTCTTACATATTTTTGAAATAATATAGATAACTTATTCAAATTTTTACGTCAAGTTGCCTAACTCTGATTTTTCTAATTTTTTTGCCACTTAAGGGCCTGTTTTTTCCATGATGATCCTGCACATACCCCCTAGCCATACTTTCTAATGATATTAAGATGGACTTTTTTTTTTTTTGATCATTCATGTTACTTTTCCATATAAAGGATCTTATTATTTTTTCAATTTCTAATATCATTGATTGGGGAGCCTTGAGAACTGCTAGAAAATAGTTAGGAATTGATGCCAAAACTGACTTTACCAGAAGAATCCTACCAGATAAAGAAATCCATCTTGCTTTCCACATGAGAATAGCTAACTTTAACCTTTCAATTACCTTGCTCCAAAAAGTTGCTTTAGAGGGATCCATACAAAATGGAATGCCTAAGTACTTACATGGAAGATTTGCAGGCTAAAAACCCAAGATTTTGATCATTTCTTGACTTGTAACTTCCTTAGTGTTGAAAACATAAATTTTAGATTTGACTGCATTAATCTTCTTCCCAAAAGTAAAAGAGTACTTTTCTAACACTTCTTTGATAAGAAAGGTTGTTGCAATGGTGGCATGATTGAAGAGTAAAGTGTCATTTGTAAATAATAAGTATGTCTCAATGATGTCTTTGGATTGTATTTTTATTCCTTGCCAAAGGCCTTGCCTTTGAGTCTGGATTATATATCTACTGAGTGCTTTGGCCATGATAATGAACAAAAAAGGGGATAGAGGATCCTCTTGCCTCGCACCTTGAGAGGCACTAAAGTAACCTGAAGGAGAGCCATTAATTATTACAAAAAACTTAGTTCCAACCAAACATGATCTAATCCAATGCCTCCACTTACCACTAAAACCAAATTTTGCAAGAACGCTATTCAAAAATCCCCAGTCCACTTTGTCGTATGCCTTCATCATATCTAATTTTACAACAAAAGATGGTGTTTGTGAATACTGAATAGAATGTAGAGTTTCATGTGAAAATAATGCTCCCTCAAATGTTTCCCTGCCTAGTACAAACCCCCCTTGCTCATGTGAAATTATTCTTGAAATGTTGGGTTGTAGCCTAAGACAATTTGCTTTCGTGAGTATTTTATAAACTATGTTACAAAGTGAAATTGGTCGAAATTCAACAAAAGATTCTGGATCTTTTACTTTGGGAAGAATTGTAACATTTGTAGTATTGAACTACATTAATATTGTCCCAATTCTCCTAGATTCTTCCAAGGCCCATAGAAGATCATAACACAAAAAATCCCAGCACTTCTATCTAGAAAAAGATTGTCATGAAACCATCAGGACCAGGGGCTATGTTAGGAGCTAGAGAAAACACTACATGCTTAACTTCTTCCATTGAAAAAGGTTTCATCAACATATCATTGTCTTCTCTTTGGATTAAAGTTGGAATTTCCTCCAAAAACTCTTTCTCATCTTTGACACTCTGGGAACACTTATTGTTTGGCATTGATAATAAATTTGAAAAGAAGTTGACTCCCTCATTCTAAATATCTTCTTCCTTTGTGAGCCAATTACCCATTGACAACTGTTTTATTGAGAAGATTGTATTTTTTCATTTTTCACTTAAGTTGATGCGTGAAAAAACTTCGTATTTCTATCACCTTCTTTAAGCCACAATTCTCAATACTTTTTCCTCCAATAAATTTGCTCTGTTGGACAAAGTTCTTCCCATTCTGCTTGTAGATTTTTGTTTCTCAAACAAACTCTCATCTAAACCATTATGAATTATGTAATAATGTACATCCGAGAGTTCTTTTTGTACTAGCTCTTTCTATTGAAAAAAATTCTTAAAAACTTTCTTATTCCAAACCTGAATCTATTTTTTAACATGCATTAACTTCTGGCTAAGTTGGAACATTTTTTACCCTTCCTCAAAAGGAGCTTCCACCCACCATTGTCAAAGAAAAGGCATAAATTGAGGATGTTTGAACCACATAGTTTCAAACTTAAAAGAAGACTTTCTTTTTGGAGGAGATACAGTTACAACAGTCAACACTACTGCATAATGATCTGAGCCCAAGTATGGAAAAATTTCAAACTACATAGTTTATTGCAACTGTAACTAGTTTGGAGTGACTAAATATCTGTCCAACCTCTCTAATATTTGCAAGAAACTAGATCTCTTTTTTTTCCAAGTGTATTTTCCTGAAAGTGGGATGATATCTTGCAATGCATTCGGTAAAATAAAGTTATTGAAATCTTCCATTTAACCTTAGCAGGTGGAATAATACCTTCTTTTTTTTCTTGTAAATTGGAAACTGCATTAAATTCTCGTGCTAAAATAATTTGTACATCCCCTAGATCATTTAAAACTTTTGTGATTTCATCCCATGTTCTCTTTTTATCTAATGTGGCAATGGGACCATATATGTTGAGTAACCAAAATTTCAAATCAAATTTTCCTACTTCCAACAACTGCCAATTTGGATGATTAAAGATATCAAGTTTCCACAATCCATCAAGTGGTGCAATAAGATTTTTGGATTTGATTGTGTTCTGGTTTTTCACATCAATGTTTCAAATCATACTACATGATCCATCATCAGGATGAAAGAGAGCTGGAGGAGAAAATGGATTGTTGCAAACCAAAGCAAGCTAAAAAGAGAGAGGGGGGAGGACACAAGGAAGGAGGCACACGGTTCAAGGTTGGGGGTCGATTAAAAAGAAAAGCAAAGGAGCAAAGGAGAAGATAAAGAAAGCGAATGAACTCCAGATAGCACCTTGAAGAGGGAATGAAGAATGAGATAATTTAAAACAAAGAAAGTTGTAAAGGAAACACAATAGAGGATTAGAGAGTAAAAAGAAAACTAGAAATTGAGTAATCAAAAAGGTTCAGATAAAGATGATATAAAGAAATTGTAATAGTATAAAGAGAAGAAAAGAAAATTATATAAGAGAATTATATAAAGAATTTACCTCTTTATAAGAAATAAAGAAATAAATTTATATAAGAGAATTATATAATTCTATATAATTCTATGTAAAGAAATATATAAAGAAATAAATTTATATAAGAGAATTATATAAAGAAATTTATTATGATAAAAATTAAAAATATAAATATTATATGATGTTTATTAATTAATATATATAGTTTCTATTAAAATAAAATGATAATGATAAATAAGAGAATAAAAATAAAAATAAAAATAAAACTAGAATGATAAATATAATGGAAAAACAAATAGAAAAAAAATAGAAAAAAAGAAATACAAACAAAAATAAAAATGATATAGGTATTAATCAAGGAAAAAACAAAATAAAATGAAGAGAGAAATAAAATAAAAATGTAAGAGATAAACAAACCAAAAAGAGATGAAAAGAAAAATAATGAACATAAGAATGAGGAGATAATAAAATAAAATAAGAAAAACAAAATAATAAAGAATAATGAAAGAAATTAACAAAAATAAATTAATAACTAAGAAAAATAAATAACATAATAAGTAAAAATGAAAGCTATAAAAGAATAAATTAGAAATAAATAAAGAAATAAAGAAAAATGGAGAGGAATAAATCAAAGATAAAAACAAAATGAAATAAAGAAAGACTAAAATTAAAATTAAAGAGAAGAGCAAACCAAAATAAAATACAAAGAAAATAAAAATACAAATGAAATGATAAAAGTATAAAATACAATAAAAATAAAATAAGATAAAAATAAATTAAAGAATAAAGAAAGAAAATAACAAAATAAATAATAAATCAAATAAAAACTACTAAAGAACAAAAGTTAATTCAATGAAAAATGATAAAAATAAAAATTGAAAATTAAAAATAAATAAATAAATAAAATAAAATAACTAAAAAATGATAAAAAGAGATGATTTTAAGATAAAAAGTAAAAATAAAATAAAATGATATTGGTTATAAAGCAATCAGTAAAAATACTACAAAATTTAAATAATAAATTAACAAAGATGTTGGAGATAAACTAGGGTAAAAGAAAACTAACTAAAACTAAGAGCAAAGGACCAAAACAGAAGGTAAAGTAATAAGCCCAGAAGGCGGGATAAAGGAGAGATGAGGACAACCAACAAAAGAGGGGGCAAAAGGGACCAAAAGAATGAGAAGAAGCATAAAGGAAGAACACAACAAGAGAACCCACAAGGAACGAAGGGGGAACGAAAAGGAAAAAGCAGGGGAAAGTCAAGAGTGGTTAAGATGGTGGTTTCTAAGATTGGATAACAAAGGTTGCCAAGAACGGCTGAGATTCCAACCCTCATCACGATTCAAGTTGGTGGGATGATTTCTAATTACGATGGCTTCCTTGAGTTTTCTCTTAAAGAAGTTGTCTTCTTTGTATAAAACTTGAAAGTCTTCTAGACAAATGTGGTGTTTGGTGAAAGAAGAGTGCTCTGCGAGAGCAGATTTGAAGACACAATCATGCTTGATGTCTGCACTATGCTCTTTGATTCTTGTCCTAAAAGAGCGACCCGTTTCCCCTATATAAGGGGTGCCACAAGAGCAAACCACCTTGTAAACACCAGATTCAAGAAGGACGTCTTTACGGTCCTTGAGAGAAGGAATGAGGTTTCTCAAAGTCGAAAAGGGCTTGAAGGCGCAACGAAGTCCTTTTTTGAGGAGGATCTTGGAAATTTTGTGGGAGATGCCTTCAATATAAGGAAGGGAAGCTTAACCAGTAACCCCTGCAGTTGCTACAAACAACTTGTGGGTTGACATTAGACCTTAGCTTCCTTCTCCTCTACGTGCGGTTTGGTTTCTCTCCCTGGCCCCTCGATTTGCATTGTTCTTGTGTCTTCCCTCGTTGCCAAATCCTCTTTCTACATGGCTGCATCTTAGACACCTGCGTCTTTGAACACCAAGTCGAACAAAGAATGTCCTCAAAGCGGGTTCCTCACCCTATGCATTCCGCAGTGAACAAAATGTGCTCAATGGGTTCTTCAAATTGCTCATGGAGATCGGCGATGTAGAATTCAATGAGTAGTCTAAACTTAGTCTTCCAACGGTCTTCACCAAATAGTAACCTCTTGCTATCTCCAGGTATGTGCATTGATCAGTCTTTTACTTCAAACGTAATTGCTAGCATTAATGGTTCTGATCTCCCCGCTGCCTTGAGTCATGTTGAAGCCACTCCCGATAGTGACCCCAGTCCAATCACATCAACCTCCCCCTTTAGTTCTTCCTTGGATTCTCTCTCTCCTTGCCGCATGGCTCAGATTCATGAAACCATCACTTCCTTAGATGGCACTACCAACCACGTTCCTCACCAAACCACTTTGGTGACCTCCCATTCCCCTCAGTCTTGAGTTGCGCCTCTTGCGTGTGAGCCTAAGCTTGCATGTGATTCCTTTTCCCTTGGTCAATCCAAATATCCCACTCCTACTTTGGTCAAAGACTGGGAGTCCAAGTTGGTTATCAATCTGTCCAATGCCTAATTGCATCCCCTTGCCTTAAAATTCCTAAATAGGGGCTTGGGATTTGCCATCTCTCCTCGCTCCATTCCCCACTTGGATTTCCTCATTGAAATTGAGAACATCATTCATACTCTCCCTTCCCACATTGCGGAAGAGGTTAGGAAAGACTGTGCGGTGGCCTTGCGTTGTGCCAAACCCCCGTAGAGCAATGTCCCCAAAGGTGAAATTTTTGCTTTCAAGAATTTATTACGTAATAATGATTTAGTCATCAGCAAAGCTGATAAGGGAAATGCCACTGTTATCATGAACAAATAGGACTACAATGCAAAAATGTTTGTTCTTCTTTCTGATATGCAGAGCTACAAAACTCTCCCTTGCAACCCTTGCTCTAAAATTCTCAAAAAGGTTAAATCTACCATTTCTTGCTCGTCCTTTGATGAAGCCACCAAGAAGTGCCTGGTTCCTTCCAAGGAGGTAAATCCTCACATTTATGGAGTCCCTAAAATTCACAAAGCTGGTGCTCCTCTCCGACCCATTATGGACACCATAGGCTCACCCACTTACAAGTTGGCTTCCTTCCTTGCTAAATTACTCTCCTCGCTTGTGGGTAATTCTGAATCACACATCAAGGATTCTACCCACTTTGTCAATTTCGTCAAGGAGGTCCGATTAGATAAGCATGACACCTTGGTGAGCTTTGATGTTGTCTCTCTCTTCACCAAGGTGCCTATCCCGGACTCTATTGAAATTGTCAAATGCAAAACCAACAACGAAATTGCAAGCCTTGTCGAATTATGCCTAAGATCTACCTTCTTTTCCTTCCAAGGAGTCATCTATGAGCAAGTTGATGGTGTTGCCATGGGTTCTCCTCTCTCCCCTATCATTGCAAACCTTTACATGGAGCAATTTGAAGAAATTGCCCTTTCCTCTTTCCCTCTTAAGCCGAAGTGGTGGAAGCGATATGTGGATGACACTAATGTTTGTTGGCCTCATGGTCTTGACAAATTAGAAGATTTTTATTCTCATCTCAACAGTGTTTCCCAATGCATCTCCTTCACTAAGGAACTTGAAATTGACAACCAACTCCCTTTCCTTGATATCTTGCTCATCAAGAAATCAGATGGTTCCCTTGGCCATCAGGTTTTTCGTAAAGTAACCCATACTGACCTCTACCTCCATCCTGCTTCTCATCATCACCCTAGCCAAAAATTTGGGGTCCTTAAAACCCTTGCCATGCGTGCTTTTCGAATTTGTGATGAGGAATTCTTAAACCAGGAGTTGGCTCATCTCCGTAGTGTCTTCATCCTGAATGGTTACACTAACAAACAAATCTCTAAAGCTTTCAACCAAACTAGAGCAAGTCTCCATCCCCAAGCCAATACCTCCAAACTGAATTTCCCTCCTTGTGCTTCCCTTCCTTATATTGAAGGCATCTCCCACAAAATTTCCAAGATCCTCCTCAAAAAAGGACTTTGTTGCGCCTTCAAGCCCTTTTTGACTTTGAGAAACCTCATTCCTTCTCTTAAGGACCCTAAAGACATCCTTCTTGAATCTGGTGTTTACAAAGTGGTTTGCTCTTGTGGCACCCCTTATATAGGGGAAACGGGTCGCTCTTTTAGGACAAGAATCAAAGAGCATAGTGCAGACATCAAGCATGATCGTGTCTTCAAATCTGCTCTCGTAGAGCACTCTTCTTTCACCAAACACCACATTTGTCTAGAAGACTTTCAAGTTTTATACAAAGAAGACAATTTCTTTAAGAGAAAACTCAAGGAAGCCATCGTAATTAGCAATCATCCCACCAACTTGAATCGTGATGAGGGTTGGAATCTCAGCCGTTCCTGGCAACCTTTGTTATCCAATCTTAGAAACCACTATCTTAGCCACTCTTGACTGTCCCCCGCTTTTTCCTTTTCGTTCCCTCTTCGTTCCTTGTGGGTTCTCTTGTTGTTTCTTCCTTTATGCTTCTCATTCTTTTGGGCCTTTCCGCCCCCTCTTTTGTCGGTTGTCCTCATTTCCCCCCCCCCCCACCTTTTTATCCCGCTCTCTTCGGTTTATCACTTTACCTTCTTGTTTTGGGTCCTTGCTCTTAGTTTTTCTTTTACTCCTAGTTTATCTTCCAACATCTTTGTTAATTTATTATTTAAATTTTGTAGTGTTTTTACTGATTGCTTTATAACCAATATCATTTTATTTTATTTTGACTTTTTATCTTAAAATCATCTCTTTTTATCATTTTTTAGTTATTTTATTTTATTTATTTATTTATTTTTAATTTTCAATTTTTATTTTTATCATTTTTCATTGAATTAACTTTTGTTCTTTAGTATTTTTTATTTGATTTATTATTTATTTTGTTATTTTATTTCTTTATTCTTTAATTTATTTTTATCTTATTTTATTTTTATTGTATTTTATACTTATATCATTTCATTTGTATTTTTATTTTCTTTGTATTTTATTTTGGTTTGCTCTTCTCTTTAATTTTAATTCTAGTCTTTCTTTATTTCATTTTGTTTTTATCTTTGATTTATTCCTGCTCCATTTTTCTTTATTTCTTTATTTATTTCTAATTTATTCTTTTATAGCTTTCATTTTTACTTATTATGTTATTTATTTTTCTTAGTTATTAATTTATTTTTGTTAATTTCTTTCATTATTCTTTATTATTTTTTTTTTCTTATTTTTTTTTATTATCTCTTCATTCTTATGTTCATTATTTTTCTTTTCATCTCATTTTGGTTTGTTTATCTCTTACATTTTTATTTTATTTCTCTCTTCATTTTATTTTGTTTTTTCCTTGATTAATACCTATATCATTTTTATTTTTGTCTGTATTTCTTTTTTTCTATTTTTATTCTATTTGTTTTTCTATTATATTTATCATTCTAGTTTTATTTTTATTTTTATTTTTATTTTTATTCTCTTATTTATCATTATCATTTTATTTTAATAGAAACTATATATATATTAATTAATAAACATCATATAATATTTATATTTTTAATTTTTATCATAATAAATTTCTTTATATAATTCTCTTATATAAATTTATTTCTTTATATATTTCTTTACATAGAATTATATAGAATTATATAATTCTCTTATACAAATTTATTTCTTTATTTCTTATATAGAGGTAAATTCTTTATATAATTCTCTTATATAATTTTCTTTTCTTCTCTTTATACTATTACAATTTCTTTATATCATCTTTATCTGAACCTTTTTGATTGCTCAATTTCTAGTTTTCATTTTACTCTCTAATTCTCTATTGTGTTTCCTTTACAACTTTCTTTGTTTTAAATTATCTCATTCTTCATTCTGTCTTCAAGGTGCTATCTGGAGTTCATTCGCTTTCTTTATCTTCTCCTTTGCTCCTTTGCTTTTCTTTTTAATCCACCCCCAACCTCGAACCGTGTGCCTCCTTCCTTGTGTCCCCCCCTCTCTCTTTTTAGCTTGCTTTGGTCTGCAACAATCCATTTTCTCCTCCAGCTCTCTTTCATCCTGATGATGGATCATGTAGTATGATTCAAAACGTTGATGTGAAAAACCAAAACACAATCAAATCCATAAATCTTATTGCACCAATTTGGATGATTCTGATGTGAAGAAACTGTGATGAATTTTGGATTCCACAAAGTGATCACACCTCCTAAAGCTCCTTGGGTAGGAGAATGAACTGATTCCCACATTGACCACTTTTTTACTTTAGCTTCATACTTTTTTCCTAAGATACAAAAAAAAAAGACAATAAAGGATTAAATAAAAACAAAAAAATCAAATTATACCTCCTATTCCATCGTTGGATCACTTCTATTGCCATTCTCTTCTTTTATTTTTGAAGTATGGAGTGTTTCTCTAAAATTTTGGGGAGTACAATATTGAAAGACTTATGGCGATAATGGAGAAAACAATGTTTTGTAGATGGCGGTTAACTAGACAAAGAGATGAATATTGGATTTATAGAAAAAGTGGTGGAAAAATGTATAGATGAGATTGAAAGAAGAATTAAGGGTTGAGATCAAATAAGATTGAACCATAAAAAAGTAAGGCTTCCCAAATGGAAAGGTAAGTAAAGAGGGTGAGAATAGACCCTATCTTCCTAATTTCATTAGGAAATGAGATCACCACAAAGAATTGAGAAACAACCCTTAGGTGAACCAATTCAATGTGAGAATCTTTAAATATTTCCTTATGCTTTGAGGTTGGGGGTCAAGTTCAAATAGAATTTTTTGGAGAAAAAATAAAAATACAAAATCAATTATAAAATGTAAGCTAACACTTGGATCTTATAGATTAAGCATAATACTGAGAGAAACAACAAAACTTTTGGCAGATCTAGGAAGGGAAAACAATGCGCACCTGTCACAAAACACTATTTCTACAAGCCTACGAGGGACTCCTCCCATGGGTGAATGAGTCTTTGTAGGGCTTTCCAAAATTGATTTCTAGGTCCTCTACTCCTATGTTTATACTTCCAAATTCTTTAGGTTTCATTGTTGGACAGTCAAAAATAAACTTGGGATATGAGTTTTTGTATCTCGAGAACAAGGGTGACATCAAATCCAACTTTGCACACTAGTAGAATTTGACAAATAAATGACTACGTGACTAAAACTTTTAGTCATGTGACTAAAAATTTTAGTCACGTGACTAACACTAGTAGAATATTGCAAATAAATGACTAATTTGGTCATCTATAAGTGACTAATTTGGTCATCGGGTAAAATCACAACTAAATAACTAAATAAATGATTAATATTAGACAAATAAAAATGACTAATATCAGACAAATAAAATTGACTAAATATATGATTATTACTCCTCTATTCTTTTTTCTTTTGAATTTGATCATAATCCATAGAGCTTAAGCCCCCCTCATGGGACCCCTACCTAAGCGGGCCATTTGGCCGCCTAGGTTGCTTGGTGCACCAAAAATACCTATTGTGTGAAAGACATTGCCTCTCGGTGCAATCTTAAGGCCTTCACATATTTTATAAAAAAAATTAACTTTTAAATTCTTTAACTTTGATTACTCATTATGTTAATAAATCATTAATGTTTTTAACTATGATTTGAAGCCAATTTGATAAAAATGACTAAATTCTCAATTAAAATAGATAATTAACAAAAAAAAAATTGAATTGAGATAGTGGGTGGTATTATAATACAATACAATAATAATATATTATTAATATTATATTATATTATATTATATTATATTATATTATATTATATTATATTATATTATATTATATAGTATTATAATATTATATAATACTATATTTATATTATAATGTATTTAATATTATATAATAATATAATATTATAATATATATTATATTATATAGTATTTTATTATAATATAACATAATATTATATAATATATTTAATAATATCTATTTATTTAATTTCGTACCCTAATGGCCGGGCATAGTGGGCGGGCAAATCTTGGCCATAATTTTTAGACCCCCCATAATTTTCAGACTCCCTGCTACAACAAGACACTGGAAAGAGCTGTGAGGCGATAACAATTTTTGCCCCTCCACCATCTGAAGATTTGTGTTATTTCAAGTCACTGACATTGAAGGCGGTTTTCACCCCTTCATTGATTGCTAAAGACGTTGCTCAATGGATTTTCTCATTTACAAGTAGGTTTTTCAAATGGATTTTCTCTCTTTGGAAAATTTGGGACGAGCAAGGGCCCTATTTGCAGCCATCATCTCCCAGCGCAAGCTTTCATGTTCTAGAAGCAACTGTTTCAAAACCATCCATTCCAGAACCACTAGTTTCAGAACCACGTAAATTCTAGAACTACCCAACAACCCTGTGGGTTTGGGTGATCAAGTACGGGAGTTGAAAAGAGTTGAAAAGACAGTTATTTGAAGATGATTTTAACAAGGTGGGAGTGAGCGCAATGGGAGGTTATGGCTAAACAACCTTGGCAACTCCTTTGTGCGGGGATCCTCAAGATAAAAGTATGTTAACCCCTTGTTTTACATTTTGTTCCCGAATTTGAGAATTCTTTTTAGTAAATTCTCATATTGGCTTGGCTTTAACAAAAAAATTGATTAGACAATGAGGTACTTTAGATCTATCCTTTCTTAGCCCAAGTGTTGGGCAATCTATGGGATTGGCTACTAAGGAAAATTCAGCAGTTAAGTATTCCAGTCAGAGTAGATATTGCATTACTCTCCATGATAATGGTCAGCTTCTAAACATCAATAATACCCACAAACTTATCCATGCTGAAAGGAGATATTTTAGCTTTAGTTGCTTGTGATTTTGGTGCTTAGGTAATGTTTCATCTTTGTAGTAACATGAAATCCTTGCTCAGATTAGGGGGCTTGTGATTTTGATGTAGACAAGCCCCTACTTTTGCAAATTGTTTTCCAATGGATACCCTGTTACCACAATTTAACATTCAAAACTAGATAATGAAACAAATACAACATAACATAAAGAGGAAAATCATAGTAATCACATCCAACCAAAATGAAATACACCGAATATCTTCTTCACTTTCAAGAAAAACTTTACATATCCTCTTAACAGTTATATAGCCAAACAAAGGTGTCATAACAACACTAGATTTCTAATAAGCTCTACTCATTTAACCAACTAGATTATATAGCCAAACAAAGGTGTTAGAACAACAATATATTTCTAAATCAGTAACATATGGGTTGAAACTTCATGTGGGTTCTAGGTTAGCAAATCTAAATCAATATTCATTGGATCAATTAAATGCATGGCAATCTTTAAGATGCATGTTATAATGAATTACCCTTGCTATGAATGAATCCTTTTCTCGTAGATAAAAATACCAAACTGTTTAACTTATTTATCAATGGCAGTGTTGAAAGAGGTTCAAGATATGATTTATGATTTTGTAATTTCTTTTGCACCATTGCCTCTTGGATCTAAAGGAGAAAATAGTAAGCTCAATGTCAGTCATTTGGGACTTTCCTTTCTGTGAAGGGGTACTATGCAGCTAACCTTTTATCTTAAAATGATCCCAAATGAAGAGAAGTACAAATTTAGTTGTTGGTTTTATATTGCAATGCACAATGTCTATGATCCTTCCATGACAAGTATCATAAGCTTTGAAAGCCTGAAATAAGTAAACATAGTAAGCTCATAACAGTTTACAATGGCTTATTTTTCTACTTTCGAGTAAGTTTCATAAGGGAAAAGAAAAATATTAGAAAATTTACAGTTCTAGATGATGTAGATTGGGTTTTTTGGGGGGTTTGATTTTTTTTTTGGCTGGGAAAATAGAATCCTTCACCTTTATCACAATAGTATCCATTGTTGTTCATTGCTTTGGCTAGAAACACAACCAAATGGTTATACTGCAATGCCCACATCCACCCATCCTTCTTAAAAATAGACCGCCTAACATAGGGACACATCAGCAGGTTGGTTTAGTAATTTCATTTAATTGTATTTTTTTTCTTTTTCTTGATGATAAGTGCACTATCATGGAAACAAGCATTTAGGGATCAAGAGGAACCCAATATGGGTGGTAAAAATAGAGAGAAATCTAAATCATAAATGTTGAGCAGTAGATTACACTTATTCTAGGAAAGCACAAGATCAAACCCAAATGATCTCACTTGATCTGTGATGCACAAAATTTAATGACTTATAAACTAATTTTGGAGGATTCATTTTCTGCACGAAATTTGTGTCTAAGTCTAGCTATGGGAAAAATGAAGATCAAATTGGTAGTGTGGATAAAGTACCTGATGATGCAATTCAGCTTAATTCAAATAAATGGTGGATGCCACATCCACAAACAGGAATGTTTGGTCCTGAAAATAATGAGGGTGTGGCAAGTGGGAATTCTCGACATGCTCAAAATATGTATGGTTCATCTATCCTTGACCAACAGGCTTGGTTCAGGCCAGTTGAAGATGTACAGAAATAGCCTTTAAATTGAGCACACCCTGTTGTGCATAGATTAAGAAATGAAAACTTGATAGTTATAGAAATATTAGAAATTAAATTTTAGAGTATATGGTGATTTTTCTTAAAGTGTTTTTTTTAATTTTTTTAATAATTTAGAGATTAAATCTATTTGAAAATATATGTGTTTTTTTATTAATGTCGTATCCAACCATATCCATAGTAGAACTCTTAAAAAATGGCCTTATCCTTATTCGTATCTGTGTCCATGCAACTTTGCTCGCAGTATAGTTGAGCTTAATAATGCACTTTCCTCCTATTTTATTCTCTATTGCAATCTCCCTTTCCCTATTCCCCCCTTTTGACTGTTTTAATGCTTGTAATGGTATATTTGATTTGTTCGATCTTTCAACAGAAATAAATAATTATGATTTTGTTTGCATGACATGAATCCATTATTTTTTTCTTCATGCTCTTGCTAATAAGTGGACCATTTCTTAAGAATTTTACTGTTGTGGTCTTATGATGATTATTAGCACTTCTAAAATATACCAATATAAGTTAAAATATTTAAAATCATTTTCTAATGCTATAGTGCAAGAGAAACTTCACAATTGGTTTATATAGATTATACCTTTAATATTGTAATAGCTTTGACTAGAGGAGATTGAATGTCCTTGGTTGGAGGAATTGAACCAATGAATAAAATTCCATGACAAATTATATTGTTATGACCATCATGGGTGCCAAACTCTGGATCTTTTGTTGAGCTTTCAATATCACAATGCCCATGCGTGTAATAGTCAAGGTGGTGGTGTATTTGAAGTTAAAATCAGCAATGTATGAAGGAAAACAACTATTCAAATTCTAGCACAAGAAATGTTTCTATTGCTTGTAATCTAAAGATTGTTGTGGGTTCCTTATTCTACAATTCAATTTAGATCAATAGCAAAAATTGAAGTAGGTAGCATGCCTTTACGTAACCAAATATGCTAGAATTTTTTAAAAATTTGAGGTATTAGGGAAATTTAAACTAAATTTGATAGAGAAGCTTTTTCAAAATTTGATTTGTTAGTGCAATTTGGATTTGCTTACAATTGAAGAAGAATTTTGGTTTTGATTTTTATGCATAAACAATATGCAATTATTATTTTCCCATCTATAAGTTTTACCTAGAATAAATTTGAAGTTTATAATGAATACATCACAAACAAAATAATGTGGAAGGTATAGAAAGATTTCAAGATATTTTATTGTTATAGCTAATTTAGCTGACAGTCATATATGTGTGTGTGATTACATCTGTACCTTATTTGATATTATCCTGTGATTATTGTGATTGAGGGCCAAGCTTTAAAATGCTCTGCATCACCGAGTAGTCAATACAAAGGTTGTCAAGTTTACCTACTATATAAGTGGACAGTTCTTTTGAGGCTGTGCTAGATTATTAGAGCATGATTCTACAAAGTTTTGACATGAGGATTATAACAACATTGCATACTACTATGCTCATTTTATATGTTTCTTTTAATATTTTAAACAATGATATTTTGTGAGTTAAAGCGATTTTCTAGATCAAGATTTAGTTGTATGAGAAACCTTTCCACATAAAAATGTATTTTAGATTTTTGTTTCTACTTTAGATTATTACAAGACTGTTAAAATCCATTTTTTTATTTAATATCAGGTGAACTTACATTGGATTGGGAAAGAAGGCTGCAAATAGCACTGGGTTTTTCCAAGGGATTGGACTATCAACATGAGCTTGCCAATCTACCCATGATGCACAGAGATGTCAAGTCCAGTAACATATTGTTGGTTGAGAATCTGAATGCCAAGGTTGCAGGTTTTGGTCTATCCAAGTTAGTTACCGATGAAGGTGTAGATGTTGGAGGGAAAAGCCACTTCTCAACTCAAGTCAAAGGGATACTAGTATGTATGCCTTAAAATTATGAATTAACCATGAATCAGTCAGTAGCATAGATCAAATCACTAGAATAGATGAAATGGGACTTGGAAAAGTACAACTAGCTTAAAATAGGTAAGAGGAATATGAAACCATTCACAGATAGGATAAGTAGCATCAATACCAAATAAGAAAATCATCTTAACATGATAGAAACCACAAACACCGCGCTCGTTGTAGTTAGGCTCCCTATAGCCATCTTCAGGGATGCGATGAGGCTCTAGCCTCGAGAATGAGGACGTGACTCCTTCAATCTTCTCCAGCTTTTTCCATACAACTTCCTCTTTGGAATCAGTCTTTCCATGAGCTTGCCTCTACCATCTATCCAAGTCTCACTTCCCCTTTATTGGCTTCTCTCTCTTTTAAAAGTTATATTTGTTGCTCACAAGAGCTCTCTGAGATGGCATGACAGTTTTTGCTCACAAGAGCTCTCTGAGATGGCATGAGAGATGTTTGTTGAACCTCTAACCTTCAAAACCCCCAACCAGCCCATGCAAACTCTTAAAGTCTTAAATTTGACTATGAGCCATAACCAGCTGAATATTATGCCTACAACTCAATTCACCTTTAAAACTCTACATGTGTATTGGCAATGCAGAAAACTCCAAAAAGGTTGGTTATCTCCATTCCCGCACAAGGATTAGTTCTTAGTCTAGGATTTCATCTGTTCCACAAGTGACACAAACTATCCTATCATCTGAAGTGGGAAAGGGGAAATTTCTCTCTATTTACAAATCCCAACCCCCTCCTAGTTAGAATACTTTGCATAATAAACCTATACAAGGATTCCCACCCCCTAGTTAGAATACTTTGCATAATAAACCTATTCAAGGATTCGCTTTTAGCCTAGGATTTCATCTATTCCACATGTGACATACTATCATTACATCTGAGGTCAAGGGAAATTTCTTTCAATTTATAAATCTCTCCAAGTTTCATTTTCAGAATGAGAGGAAAAATGAAAAAGGATGAAAAAGATCTTTGCTTTCAACCTCCACACCAATTAAACATGAATACTATTGCATAAAAAATGTAAAACAAAAAAAATTAAATGTGAATCATTTGCAAGAAACTCTTCTACTGTGAACCAGAAAAGAGAGGTTGATTGTTGACACATTGTTAGTTTATATACACCAAAAATGAACTTTTATGGGGGTTGAGAAATTATGCAGGCCAACCTCACCACATTAGAAAAGACATGAATTTCAGGAGATGGATTGTCTTACCTCCTCATTTGCAAATCCCACAAAACTAGAACCCTTTTTAGAAATTGGTCCAACCTCACCACATTAGAAAAGACATGAATTTCAGGAGATGGAGTGTCTTACCTCCTCATTTGCAAATCCCTCAAAAATAGAACCCTTTTTAGAAATTGGTCCAGAAGGCAATATATCATTTATTTTGTCCACTCTATAACATAATAATGCATTTCCATTTAAAGATAATACCCATTGAATTGCATATTTTTATCATAAAATCACATTGATTTCAATATGTTGAAAACACTAAATAGGGTAGTGCTTAAATAGTCATAACTTTTATGTCTTGTGGAAAAATTAAAAACTTTAGTATGTTCTGGAAAGGTGGTAGAACAAGGAAAAAAACCCAAAAATTGTTTTGTAAAACTCTCAAACATGTGCGAGTAGTTTTCTCTACAACTCAACTCACTAGATTTTCCCAGAACAATAGTTTTACAAAGCAAGACACCCTTCCAATCTTGAATGCAATTTTTCTCTTGGGGAAATGGAATAATAAATCTTCCATGGATGACTTAGATATTTGCATGTTTCTAACATGACAATATCTTAGGTTATCTCTAATGCCACTGCTGCAATTAAAGACTAGAGTGCTTTTTAAAGGAAAGCTCCTTAAGCACAAAGAAATCACAAACATCCAAAAAGATATTGTCAATAAAGCAGACTATAAGGATAGAAGATAGATAATCAAACCCAACCAATGTTCATTCATCAACTGGGATACTAGTAGTAAAGTCAATATCCAACATGCCATAGACTAGTGACAAAGTAAACTGATTGTGATTCGAGCTAGTCTTAATGTGTTTGTTCCTCGTGTTAATGAATATATATTAATGCAGTCTATGTGTGGAAGATGCTAAATAAAAATCCCAGCCAAATTATAATAAAACAAGAAACTCCTCAAACATGATTTCTAATCCAAACTGTGTTCCAAATTTAAAGCCAAATTCAATGGACAAGATTAAACTCATAGGAAACAACACAACAACTTATAAAGATGCATAAATGTACAGGTTCCAAAACAATAAAAAATTATTTCAAATTTTTGATTATTTATCAACAGGTAATGCCCAAGGAATTGTAGTGCTATTGCAGTGAGAATGTTTTAATGATGATGTGGTACCACAGGCGCATTTGGCCGCATTTGAGCATTATCTATGCTTATAGCTATTTAAAATGTATAAAATGTAGCACAAGATAATCCTCGACATAGAACAAAACAGATAAATTACACCTCAAAGAAGTTCATTTCAAAAAACCATTAGGATGAAGAGAGAACTAAACCTACATATTAGTCCATTTTTACTCCAGCCTATGGATTCTATGAGACATGATTTCTTGAGAAAAATCCTCAATATTTTGTATATCCCATCTGTATACCCTCCATAGTTCAATATGGCCCATGGGAAATGCTCTCTTGTTTCTGGCTTTTTATCTTATAAATGCCTCTAGGTTTTTTTAAAATTTACAGGATACTCCAGGAATTCCCTGCTGCATCTCTATCTAACATAGCCAACACAAATTTAGTTAAAGACCATATACGGATGTGCTTCATCTGGGAGATTTCCAGAGGCATTGCCACAACATGGCTGTCTAATTGCAGTATCCATTGTAATTCATGACCTTAAATCATTCCCTCACCCTCAGTTACTATCTAGATTCATTCAGCCTGCAACAGAATTAGTTACCTCAAAGAAATTTTTTCAATCTGCATGGGTGAAGTGCAACATTTTTTGAAAAAGATTAGAATACGGATTCATCATACTAGATATCAATTGTGACAAATATCATAATATATATACATTTATATTTGCACATAGATTGGTGTATTAGTCTGCTATGATTTAAATGGAGATCCACAAATATATATAGTTCCTTTCAATAGTTACAAATGGCCTCATTATTATACGGTAGATAGAAAGTTACGAACTGAAATCTCTAACAAACTTATTAGACTCATGATCAAGTTAGCATATGTCAGCAATTTAGACAAGATGATTGTTTCCAAGGGGAATAATGACAACTCACCGTAAATATTTCACAATTATCATGATGTATAATGCATATCAACATTGGCATGTTGGCACTGACAAATTGTTAAAAAAAAATTAGTAATATTTAGAGCAAATGGTAATTGATAATTCAACTTTTCCACATTGTGTCTTGATTTCTGCAAAATGTATATATTTTCTTTTGTATGCTTTTCTTAAATTATAATACTTTTATATTATTGTAGTAACACATCCACATAATATCATATCTTGATGTCTTTAAAAAACTTCCATAACTATGTCTTAGCTCAAGGTTGTTTGCTTATGATATTCAAATCTCGAGAAGAAAATATGATTATTTAAGTGTTCTGATGGGATGCACTGATTTAGAATTATATGGTGTGTACTGGTGGTAAAAGTATTTACTATTTAGTACAGGAAAGCGCATAGAGTAGCCACAATTTTGTTAAAAAATAGATGAGAAAATAACAGATCTGGTTTAAAACTGTCATGACAATGTTAATGGAAAGATGAGTATGCTAATAGCTAGATCAAACAAGAAGATGGAAATTGAGACAGAGCATTTCAAACAGACTTAACTCCAAGTTCAGGAAGTTCAACAGATTCAAACCCAAGAAGGCCTTGGCTCCACAACAAAGCTTATAACTGAATCCTCAAGAGGTCATTGGATTCAATAGTAGATATTTATTCTTATATGCTATGAAACAACTCCTGTGCATTTGGATTCAATAGTAGATATTTATTCTTTTATGCTATGAAACAACTCCTGTCCATTTTTAACCTATCACAAATGTAACACTTGAACATAATAGGAAGTTTCAAAGGTTTAAATAACCTCCTTGATTCTATTGACAATCTATTGTAGCTATAGCATTCAAAACTAAAATATTGTCATGGTTTAAATAACCTACTTGATTCCATTAGCAACCTGTCACAACTGCAACCTTGAACATAGAAGGGTGTGAACATTTAAAAAACCTTCCCGATTCCATTGGAAACCTGTCACAACTATAGCACTTGAACATGGTAGGGTACATATAGATTTAAATAGCCTCCCTCATTCCATTGGAAACCTGTCATATATGTAGCACTTGAACATAGAAATGTGTAAAAGTTTAAATAACCCCCCTGATTCTATTGGCAACTTGTCACAGTTGCAACACTTGAACATAGAAGACTGTAGAGGTTTAAATAACCTTCTTGATTCTATTGGCAACCTGTCACAGCTATGGCACTTGAACATAGAAGACTGTAGAGGTTTAAATAACCTTTCTGATTCCATTGGCAACCTGTCACATCTGCAACACTTGAAAATAGAAAGTTGCAGAGGTTTAAATAACCTCCCCAATTCCATTGTCAACCTCTCACAGTTGCAGCACTTGAATATAATAGGAAATTTTACAGGTTTAAATAACCTCCTTAATTTTGTTGACAATCTATCACAATTGCAACACTTAAAAATAAAATATTGTCACGGTTTAAATAACCTCCTCGATTTCATTAGCAACTTGTCATAGCTGCAACACAACACTTGAACATAAAAGGGTGTGGACATTTAAATAAGCTTCCTGATTCATTTGGAAACCTATCACAACTGCAACACTTGAACATGGAAGGGTGTGGACGTTTAAATAAGCTCCTTTATTGCATTAGCAACCTGTCATGGCTGCATCACTTGAACATGGTAGGGTGTATAGATTTAAATAGCCTCCCTAATTCATTGGCAACCTATCACAGCTGCAACACTTGAACATAGAAGGGTGCAAAAGTTTAAATAACCACCCCGATTCCATTGAAAATAGAATGGTAGGATGTGTTTCAGAGTGCTTCATTAATTCAAATATTTTGAGAGGTTCCTTGCAAAATCCATTTTGTGCACATTCTACAATCAATCATTTCATTCCATGAGATGACATCTCTTTGAGGCATTCTATCAAACAATTCAAGTGTTTTGTCTATGATTCCATGTCTTGCATATATGTCTACCAGAGCATATCCAACTATAACATTTGACAAAAATTCCCCTACCATTAAGCTTTGGTGCAAGTTTATAGCCCATCCCAAAACTCCCATTTTTGCACGGGTAGGGAGGACTCTGGTATTTTACTTGTGGAAATTTTATAAAAAATATATAATAATCAAATAAGAATTATGTTAGGAATGTTGTGACTTTATCAATAATTGTGTTTAATTGTCTAGGTGGTTAGATGTTGACATTGCCATGGAAATTACTTATCTTGCCTACTGGATCATGATCTACTAGACGGGTTTAATTTCTTTCTGAAGATTGAATCATGGCTTATAAATTAGATGTGAAAAACTTGATATAACTTCTAAAAGACTTTCTAAATTATTTATAAGGATATGATAGGTTTTTAGGTAATTTATTTTCAAATTTCTATGGAGGGAATGATTTGACTTTTGAATTCAAACCCAGTGGGCTAGATTCTAGTTGAGTTTTGATCTTGTTTGTATTTAAGGAACAAACTGTTTTAACTATTTTAAAATAATTACAAATTTATGAGTATACTGTACAACTTACTTGATGGTTCAGCTGACAATGCCAAGTTTGAGGATGATTGCCAAGCAATAATTATGCCGAAGCCATGTCCCTCTTTGAGCTTTCCAAGCTCATTTTTACGGTCGACGGTTGGAAAGCACAGAGGTGCTTGGCAAGGTTCTCCAACCATCCACAACCGTTGATCGTTTAACTCTCCTTCCAAACTATCTGCCTTCTGTTAATATCTGCCCTTCTTTTGTGACCTCCTTTTTTATTAGCGATTTGTGCAGAAACTTGAGGTAACTCGCATTTCTCTTGCCATCAATGGTTTCAACTCCATATTTTACTGCTTCTCCCGCTACTAATGCTTTTAGCCCCTTTACTGTTAATAGATTGAAGCATCAACAGTACAAAACTTGGGGTTTCCTAAAAAATTCCTGCGACACAATTTCTGC
>VDFB02162642.1:0-14942 GCA_007258455.2 Sequoia sempervirens
TTGTGATGAGCCAATTAGACATCCTCTAGTTGGGTATGGTGACACAAAATAGGGAGAGGAAAGTGAAATGCAAGCGAAATCAGTAGAATATGTTCCTACAAAACAAGAAGTTGAGCAAAGGTTCCTTCTCCAAAAATTAGTGATGCATTAGACCCTCAAATTCTCAATGATAGAATTGTGCCTTTGGAGTAAAATGAGGATGAGGATGATGATGTGAGGGTAAAGGCATGCAGAGAATTCATGAATGATGTTGCATTTATCCAAACAAAAGAATTCAGGGATTTTGTTATTGAGATGAAAGGAAATGAGATAAAGGAGAAATTTGGAAAGGCTAAAGAAGAGGTGGACCCTTCACATCATGAGGAGGTTGAGAAAAAGATAGAAGAAGAGTTAATGAAATAAATTTCTGTAATGACACCCTTAGATGCAAGGAGACTTATGAAAGACAGTGGTGTTATGATATTTCCTAGGTGGGATCTCACCTTAACCATTTCTCTTGATGTTGTAAGGAATGATCCAAAGGCTTCACACTCTGAGGAACAATTTGACAATATGGTTTTTGGTTTTGGTTTTAGTCCCAATTTGCACACTCTTGTAATTTGTTCTACATCAACAAATTATGGGAAACCAAGGGTGGAAAAATCCATTGGAGAGATGAATGGTGAAGTGATAATTGGAAGAGCTACAAAGATGAATCTAGTCCAAGTAGGAAATTTAATAGTGCAGGTTGCCATGTTAAGGGAAGATACTGTTGAGATCTCCTAGGGGAGGTATGTCAGGCTTCTTGATAAACACAATAAGTTTATTGATGAGTATAACAATATGAGAGACACTATAGTTCGCACAAGCCAAGCACAAAAGGAACTACCATCCTGAACCTCCCATTCAGATCTATCCTCCCAAGATAGCGAGACATTATCTTTGAGAATTGAGGAATTGAAGGAGGAGTTGCAAGCATCCAAAGAAAATGAATCAAAAGCTAAGACTGAGACAAACAAAATTGCTAAGGATATGATTGATGACATACTGAGGCACAAACTTTCTAGGATGCAACTCAAAATAGATAATGTGTGGGATGTGTACATCAATATACATGAAGCTCATCAAAAGTATCCTAAGATACATGAGGCTCTTCAAAATACTTGGAGTAAATGGAGTGTCATTGTTAATGCTCTCCAAGAGATGCTACCCATCATCAAGGATGACCCTGAAGCACCAACTCACCTTGCCAAATTAATCAAAGCAATTGGATTAATTGGTGAGATAATAGGATTTCATGGCAGGTTGGGGGTGCAGTTATAGGGAAAAATAAAGATGTTTCAAAAAATGGAGGGGAATGGTGTGCCTAAATTTGTGAATGAGGAGGAAGTTGTGAAAGATTTTGACACTTGAAAAAAAGAGTTTGGAGACCTCCTTGAATGTTTCCCTTAGTTTATAAATGTTGCTACCAAACCTGATATGGAAATTTTGAACAGTAAAATTGATGTGTTGTTTAAAATTGAAGTGAATATGGATACATTTTTCAAGGAAGCCAGAGTAATATTTGATGCCAGATATAAATCATATGGTGCAAAGTTTCAAAAATTGTTAGATAATGTATGGCCTAGTGAGGAGGAGTACAATACATGGCTCAAAAAATTTACAGATTAAGCCTATGATATGTCAATGTTGAAATATTGTTCCCTCCTCCATTCAAATGTGTTAATGACAATTGGATGATGTAGAAATTGTTTCACCCTTTCTCTATTTCAATTGGTTTTATATTTTTCTATCCTATAATTTTGGAGAGCACATGGAAGGTGTTTTTTCTCATTGGAGAAGTTTCGTCATCGATTAGGAAGCTTTTGGAGGGCGGGAAGTATTTGCATCAAAAAATAGAAAATGAGCTTTGTATTACATGAATAATCCCCCTTAGGTTCAACAAATATAACAGGTTTTGAAAATGTAATTGAATGTCAAATGAAAATGTGACATGTGTCAATTAGCCTGAAGCTTGTTTGCTCCCTTGTTTTTATAAAAGGGAATTCAAGGTTAATTGCATTGTTGTTAGCTGATTGATCTTAGAGAATTTTGTAACCAGGTCTAGATAATAGAAGTATGAGTCTGTTATAGGTTTTATGACTTTTGAGTCTTGTAATGGTAAATGTTGATAATTGTACTGCCATATATTTTGAAACACAAATGGAAAATATTCAAGACCAGTGTTCTCCATTGTATACTTTGCATAGATTATGAATACAAATGAATCAAAAACTATTTCTATTCATTTGGCATTGTCTTTCCTTGGAATGTTTATTCATGGTTAATACACTTGTTCAAAGAATGAGTTAAATCTGTTTTAACATAGATAAAGGTTTATGTGAATGTATGCATGGATAATTAAGCATTATTGTTTTAGTTTCTAGTATCAACAGTGTAAGGCACCATTGATAAGCTTTGTCGTGATAGGAATAACATTGTTAGATTTTTTTAATTACATGATTTAGGATTTTCCACCCTAGGATAAGGCAATAGTCATAATAGGTCATGCTATGTTGCATGTTTCTAGATCTTTATGGTAACTACATTCAAATCAAATTTAATCTTCATTTTCCATGTTAGTGTAACTTGGGCTAAAATCATAACACTTTCTCATGCTCTAATGTGATATTATCATAAGGATTAGCTAGATCCTTAAGGTTTTCATCAGTTAAGCAATGAAGGAGAATTTATTTGTTAAATTTACAATATATATGATAACTGGCACACAAGCATCTACAAATACATTGTAGGGATCACCCTCCTAGGTTTTCCAAAGCCCAAAGTGTAGAGGGAAAGCCTAGCAAGCTTTCACTTGTTCATTGGACAATCCCTCAAAGTTATTGATACTTGAATTTGGCACATTCATAGATAACTACTGAGATAAGATTGGTTCATTAAAAATAACCAACACACAGTATGCGAGCTCCCCATTCCCTTGTGAAACAAATCCATTTTTCCAAAACATCGAATGCATGTAGATGAAAATACAATAGTTTTGGAAACATCATTTTAAAAATGTTAGTGTGTGGGACTACATCATTTTATCATTCATTGTTTTTTAAAAATACTAATGTATAGAGCCACATGACCATAGCCAGAAATGTCATGGAGCAAGATGTTCACCTGTACTCTTCTCCTATCTAATCTACTATCATCATGCCATCTTATGGAGGATGGGGCATGATGTTATGATATCTAAGATATGCAGGTTTGTAGGAAAAATAGCCCATGCCCTCACCTCCCAACTAAAAAAAGAAAAAAAAATTGTATATAGGAGTCATCATGCCATCTTATGGAGGATGGGGCATGATGTGATGATGTCTAAGATATGTCATTTTTTAGGGAAAATAGCCCTTGTCCTAGCCTCCCGACTTAAAATAAAATATGATTTGTATCTTATGTATCGAGTTGTGTATGTAGATTATTTTGATTTTTTTAATATTACAATCCACATAAATATTAAAAAACACTAATATACTAGTTATTGCAATAATTGAGTTGACCTTTTCTTTTAAGTCTTCTCAATAATAATAATAATTTTTTTAAGCAAAATTCAAGGTATGCCTATACATATTAATATATAAATGGAGATTTACAAAGGGTCATTCTCAAAAGCCAAGTAAAATGAAAATAAGATAGACACTATAATTGGAAAACTTGCAAGATAACCAGAGACTCATAATAGATTGCATACCAAATCACATCCCTTACAAAAATCATGCATACAACCCCTTGTAGTTGTGCTTGCTAAATTGCTAACTTAGACCCAGAGTATATACAATTCAGGAAGTTACAAGGGAATTTCAAAACCTCTTACAGAGCAGATATACATTGTCGACAGATGGTACATAGCCTTATAAAATGATCAAAATTAATCTCCCATGTCAAAGTGCTGATTAATTTTTATCCCTTTCCTATAATTCTTAATTCTATTTCATTTTTGGCATTCAATGCACTTCTCAGGATTATCGAGATAGAATTGACAACCAAAGTATTGGGATTGTATCAGTTCATTCTATAATAAGTACTCAATTAATTATAATTTTGGAGGAGAGTTTTGTGTAATCATAAGCATTACAACTACAATGTCTGCTCTTCTACTCTGCATGTTTTCCATTCTGATAATGTTGCATTGTGAAATTTTATGCATAACGGTGTCTTCAAGGAAAGATACAAAGGTATGTTTTCACTCTTCTCCTAATGGTGGTGGATGTCACATCCACAAGACATTCAAACACATACACAAAAATATGAAACACTAAAATTTATCAAACACACAGACACACAAAAATTTAATCCATAACCATGTTGCTACACCTCATTCCATTGCTTTCTTGAATCAATTGCATTATGCCTCTTTTATAGAGGTATTTATACATTCCTTTCCTTTCTAGGATATTCTATTCTTCATCCAGAAAAAATATGTTTCTAGAAACTTCCTCTAGAACATTCTAACCTAGAACATTCCTACTTTCTATACTTTTCCCTTTTTTAGCTTTTTATCTTTTATCTTTTTCTCATTTAATTAATTAATTACAATTGACGGGAGAAATTACATATGCCAAAACTCCCCCTTAATTTCAATCGCATATTTTTCATTCCCAAATTTTGTTTTCCAAGTCTTGTATTTCAAGTTTGTTGACTCACCCAATCCTTTTCTTGCATGAAAATTTCAAACTATCTTCAAGATCTATTGATCTCCAACTCTCACCTATTGCTGCGAAAACCTTTCAAACTTTGATTTTCAATCTTTAGAATTTAAAACTGGAAGTCCTCTCGTTATTTGTACCTTTCAACTTTGCATTATGTCTCAAACCTTCAAAACTTGATTGATTTCCATCCTTCACAAATGAATATCTATACTTGAACAACCTTTTTAACATATCTGTAATTTGTTGCCAATTTGATCCATAATTCCAACCACAATTCATTTTCATGCATCCTGTCATAGGTTCATTTCTCCACTCTCTATTCCAACACATCTTTTCACAATGATTCTTCATTCCACAAATTCTACAAGGATGGATATCCCAACACATTTATTTGTTATACCCTTGCCTATGACAATGAGAACATTGCACATTCTTCTTTTCTTGAACCAACTTGTTTTTACCTGTGTTACATGTAACATAATCTATTTTTCCATATCCAAGACCTTCATACTTTGACCTCATAATTGCTTCTATCAACTCTTTCATTCCTTGTCCATGCTTACCTAATCCTTGACCTTTATATCCCATTCTCTTCATGATTTTAAAACCAACATTCTCTTCATTACAATTAACATGATTTCAAGATTCAAACAATTGCTCATCCTCATCAATAACAACTTAAACAATGTCACATAAACCAACTAATTTTTTATCTGAACAAACTCTTTCACACAAGTCACTTGTATCACATGAAACATCACAAACTAATGGTTTTGTCCTCAAACATTCCTTCTGTTCTAATTTCGATATTTATTCTTTTTGTAAACTGTTTTCTTCTTCTAGTCTTGACATTTCATCTTTTTGTAAATTGTTTTCCTCTTTAAATCTTTTTATCTTTTCTTTTAATTCTTCATTCTTCTTCTTAACTTCATCAAACAATTTCAAGTTTTCTTCTAACTCTTCATTTTTTTTTAACTTTACGTAATAAAATATCAAGATCATACATTTTTTTTTCATAGACTAATAAATCTATTAATAATTCCTTTCTTTCTTTTTCCAATTTTTTTTTCTCTTTTTCCCAATCTTTTTCTATCTTTTTTCTTTTAGCTTTTACCATTTAAAATGATTGAAACTTACCTCGTGAAGCCGCACTTATCATCGATTTCCAATTTCCTTCTTTGTTCAACAACTTTGCATGCCTCACTCCTTCTTCAATGTCTTCAAATTGCCTTTTGAAACCTTTTTCTATGCCTTTTTCTTCCAATCTAGGTGGCTTTCAATCATCACCTGCAACTTCAAAATAGGTTTTCAATAATTGTAATCTACAACAAATTCCTTCGTTCAATCTCCTCGACTCTTTTAACACTTTTGCAATGATCATATACAAGGAAACCTCTTTGAACTGAAGGATTTTATTTGATGACTCCATTATGCCTGCGATTTTCTTATTTTCTTATTGAAAAACATCCTCCCTTATGGAAGCTTAGCTCTTGGGTGATCTATTTACTTGTGTGATATTCCAAAACCTCTTGGTGTTTTCTTTACCAAGTACAAACTCAATCTTCACTGTTCTACAAATTTTGTGATCTATGATATCCTTATCTTGCAAAGGTGACTGTAGCCTATATATCTTTCCCTCCCCATGGTTTTATTCTCCTTTCTACCTTTAGATCTGCAACTCTTCACTGACAGCGATCTCCTTTCAACGAAGACTTGCTTCACCTCCACAATCTCTATGAACACACACAACTGAAAACATTTAATCCACCTTGTAAACCCTAGCTTTGATCATCCTCTGTAAACCTTAGATCAAAAAAAACTTGGCTCTGATACCACTATGATGGTGGTGGATGCCACATCCACAAGACATTCAAACACATACACAAAAATATGAAACACTGAAATTTATCAAACACATATAGATACACAAAAATTTAATCCATAAACATGTTGTTGCACCTCATTCCATTGCTTTCTTGAATCAATTGAATTATGCCTCTTTTATAGAGTTCTTTGTATATTAATGCAGTAAAAAGGGGTTCAAAATAAAAATTTCTCAATTCCACAAGTAACTCAAGATAGTGACCACCCAGTTCATGTTTATTGACATCTTTGAAGCTTTCTTGTCAACAACCCACATAAGAAACCAAAAAATTAACTCTCTAACTGACCTTGGTGAACCCTTCACAATTTGAAATACCTTTTATTCTACCCTCAGACATATCAAAATTTTAAATAGGGTTTTTTTGTAACAACACCCTTCAAAATAGACTATCCTACAACAACTAGGCCCAATTAGGCCACATTAACAAGGCAATTCCAAGAAATTATTACATCAGACCCTCAAAATCCATTCCAACTCATTCAATAGGTGACAAAATTCCAAAATCAACAAACTCCCTAAAAAATAACACTCATTCATGTAACAAAACTCTAAACACTGGTTTATGCCAACTTGCATGCTTGTATCATGAGGGTTTATTGAAAATGTGCATTCCAACCCCTTAATCACTTTTCCAAAGCTTCTAACATGTTCAAATAGATCTGACAAAACTAAATAAACCATTCCCCGTGCTTATTTTAGGTTATTTGAACATCAATCTCCTGTCTTAAACCTCCATTTTCAACACAAAACATAACTGTCACAAGATTGCCTTAACATGACAGTAAACAATTTGGCTCAAATGCTTATAGTTTCATCAAATCCTATCTAAAAAAGGAATCAAATTACATTTAGCAACCTTTTCAAAACAAAATTACCCAATAAGTATGTTCCCTCTACAATTAAATTCTCAAAACTTCATTGTTCTTTGCTTTACCAATCTTTTACACAGAATTTCAATCCTAGGGCATTAACCATTCACTTGATAACCTTGTTCTTTTGGTTTGAAAATTTTAGAATATGAAATTACATACCAAAAAGAGTTAATTCACCAAAAACTAGGAATTTTCATTGGTCAAAATGAGAAACATAATTTTGTTTACCACTGTTTACCCTAGTGGAGGGTTTGAGGATGTCTTGCATAAAACCACCATATCTTGCTTAATTTTTAACCAATCCACATGAAACCAACTTTAAGAGAAAGGAAATTGAAATTAATTTCACATACAATCATTTAGAAGTGAATTTATGCCCGTATAGGGCCGTACAAGGGCCTGTAACAAAGTTTTACTAGTCAAAAACATAGAAAATATAGAGTTTTCAATATATAACAGGGGTTTCTCATCGATTTACTTCATATCCAAACCTCCCTTCTGCTCGACAACGATGTACAATTCCTTTTTGAAGGATTTAAAACTTCCCCAATGAAAGAAACTAATTAAAACTACCTCATGACCATTGGACTTCCACATTTTGCATCTTTTTTTTGCACTTTTACACAATTTGACAACTTTTACATCATTATGCAATTTCAATCCCATGAACTCTAAATGACTCAATAGCCCTATTACATCATAGAGTGGTCTCATATGACCTTATTTAAATGACAAAACTTAAATCACACCTAAAACCAATTACATAACCAAAATTGACAAAACTTGAAAATTGGACTCTTATGGTGCTCCTGCACCAAACTCCCGGCCAAAAGAAAATCCCAAGCCCTCTTGGATTGAGGATAGTAATAGGTCTTCATCACTGATTGCTTGTGCTTGTATTCTTCTCTCTTCTTCCCTTTGTATTCTTGAAAGCATGTAGTCTCCATCTTCACCTTTGGCTTTAGCTTGTCCACACAAACTTCTATTCCACTTATCTTGTCTCCTTGGATCTAATTCTTCATGCTTTGATGTATCCCAATTTTCACCTTAGCACTTTGTCCTCCTTTCATTTTGAACTTTGGTTTTTTTCCCATCAAAATTGCTATCATAACAAGGAAGTGATAAATGATTATCTTATCCTTTTTCCTAAGCAATGTAACAGTGATCTCTTCATCCTTGTTTTTATCTCCCATCTGATATTCTGCCCCTCCATATGCTACTTTCTCAAAGCTACCAATCTCTGATATGAGAGAAATAGAAAAAATACTATCCTCCTTTGCAAAAAATGAAGGAAACATTACATCACTATACCTTTGTAATATCATTTCATTCTTGACATTCTCTTCAACATTTGGTCTTGAAACCAACTTAGTTGCAACCTCTAAGTGCTCTTCTTCTGTTTTAGTTTTTTCTTCTTCTTCCTCTATTATCTTCACTTGTCTTCACCTTTGAACATCTTCTTAATGGGCCATGCAACTTTCTTCTTCATTGTCAAGTGCCAACTTGACTCTTGGCTTGCTATTTGCTTCAACTGATCCAACTCAACCTTCCATCTCCTTACCATCCTTTCTCTCATCTCTATTGTTGGAATATATTCCTCAATCCATACTGACATGTAACTCTTGGAAGGCAAAGTTGCAGTGACATTATTCATGTCTGGGTGACTAACTATTCTAAATCCACTTGAAATGTTCATGTCACCAAGATAGAGGTGATGTCTTGCCGAATGAAGTCTATTGTTGTAACCTAGATGTATTCGTTGTGACATTTCATCGAAGTGAAGACCTTTGGCCGACAGTATGCTCTTATCGGGCGTCAGGGAAACACAAAGGGTTTCGGAGAGAAGTCCCAGCAACTGGAGAATTTCTCACCGATAGCATATGACTATCAAGGTAACATAAGGATCTCGGGGAGATCTCTCAGTGACTGTTGGAAGGTTACACCGATGGGGATACAACTGAAGTCATCGGAGTAGCTCATGGGTGCTCGATGTAAGGTCTCGGTGAAAGACATAAGTTTTGCTGACTCGGTAAGACTTGGTTGCGCTCAGAGAGAAGTCCTGGCGAAAGCAATGAGTCTCGCCGATTGGTGGATGATTCAGTGAAACTTGAGAAGACTCGAAGTGAGGTCCTAGCGAGAGCAATAGTCTTGCCGAATGGAAAAATCATGTCGGCGTGACTTGAAGACTTCGGTATGAGGTCTTGGTGATTTGCGGTAGTCTTGCCGATGGCATTTCTGAGATCGATATGACTTGTGGCATTCGGTATGAGTCTTGCCGATGAGAAAAATCTTGCCGATAGAAATGCAATGGATGTTGATGGATTTAGTATATCTCATGGTGTTCGTTATAACGTCCTGCCGATTGTTGGGATCTATGACGATATCGATATAGAGACTTTGTGGCATCGGGGAGACACTGTTAGTGTCTCACCGATATGCCAACAAAGTTGAATGCCTTTGACCATCTTACCATCCTATGTGGAGCCTCATGGACCAATCAAAGGAAGAAAATTTCAAATGAATGACAGTTCAATTTTTTGCAACAGTTGCGACATTGGAGCTGAACTGCATGCAAGGAAAAATCAATTGCTCGAAAGGAAATTGTCTATGATTGGTAATGGTGGATAAGGATGAACAGAAGGTAAAAATTAGAATGTGATAAGATAAAATCAGATCAATTTTGTGTGAAGAAATATGAATTGGATTCTTAAGAGCATTTTCTTTAACTGAATGAATAGTGAATGAAGCTACTGTGAAGGAACACCAGAGAGAGTTGTATCTCTGCATTGTATGTAATTGTGTGTTACTATAATACAAAGAGATTCAACTTGGTGTGGTGGGTTTTTTTCCTGAAAGGGTTTTCCCATGTAAATCTGTTGTTCTTTGTCTTTGTGTATTTGTTTTGTTTCTGTAAATCTTTCATGTGTGTCTTAATTAGACTGTAATTAGAAAATTAAAAGTACTATCTACATTCTTCCCTATGGATTTGACATTAGGAAAGTGTTTCCGCACCTCTACTTTCCTTACATATATTACTTGTTCCAAAGCTCGCCTCAGTTCCTTAATCTCTTTCTCAACCTCTATTTGTCTCATCTTTTTCTCTTTCCTCTTCCTCTCTTTTTCTTTCTTGTTTCCTCTTTGGTGAACCCTCTACCTGCAACAAATCCATCCTTCTCTTTACTCAATCAAGTCTCTCCTTGCTTCCTCTTGACTTTTCCTCACCTAGGTCTCTTCTCTTTTCCTCTACCTAGTCTTTTGGAAACTAGGTTCTCTCTTCAACCTGCACAAACACAAAAACAAAAACACAAAAATCTCTTTCCCATACCTTCTAAGCTTTGATACCAATTTTTGTAGTACAAAGGGGTTCAAAATACAAATTTCTCAATTCCAAAAGTAACTCAACATAGTGACCACCCAATTCATGTTTATTGACATCTTTGAAGCTTTCTTGTCAACAACCCACATAAGAAACAAAAAAATTAACTCTCTAACTAACCTTGGTTCACCCTTCATAATTTGAAATACCTTTTATTTTTCCCTCAAACATATCAAAATTTCAAATAGGGTTGTTTTGTAACAACACCCTTCAAAATAGACTATCTTACAACAACTAGGCCCAATTAGGCCACATTAACAAAGCAATTCCAAGAAATTCTTCCCGCAGAACCTCAAACTCCATTCCAACTCACTCAACAGGTGAAAAAATGCCAAAATCAACAAACTCCCTCAAAAATAACACTCATTCATGTAACAAAACTCTAAACACTGGTTTATGCCAACTTCCATGCTTGTATCATGAGGGTTTATTGAAAATGTACATTCCAACCCCTCAATCACTTTTCCAAAGCTTTTAACATGTTCAAATATACTTGCAAAAACTAAATAAACCATTCCCCATGCTTATTTTCAGTTATTTCATCAATCTCCTTTCTTAAACCTCCATTTTTGACTCAAAACATAATTGTCACAAGACTACCTTAATAGGACAGTAAACAATTTGGCTCAAATGCTTATAGTTTCACCAAATCCTATTTGAAAAAGCAATAAAATTACATTTAGAAACCTTTTCAAACCAACATTACTCGAGAAGTATGTTCCCTCTACAATCAAGCACTCAAAACTTCACTGTTCTTTGCTTTACCAATATTTTACACAAAATTTCAATCCTAGGGAATTAACCATTCACTTGCTAACCTTGTTCTTTTGGTCTACAAATTTTAGAATATGAAAGTACATACCAAAAGGAGTTAATTCACCAAAAAATAGTAATTTTCATTGATCAAAATGAGAGAAACATATTTTTGCTTACCACTGTTTACCTTAGTGGAGGGTTTCAGGCTGTCTAGCATAAAATCACCATATCTTGCTTAATTTTTAACTAATCCACATGAAATCAACTTCAAGAGAAAGGATATTTAAATTAATTTCACATAAAATCATTTAGAAGTGAAAATTTTTCCCGTACGGGGCCGTACAAGGGCCTATAACAGAGTTTTACCAATCAAAAACTCAAAAAATATAGAGTTTTCAGTATATAACAGGGGTTTCTCATTGATTTACTTCATATAAAAACCTCCCCTCTACTTGAAAATGATGTAAAATTCCTTTTTGAAGGCTTTACAACTTCCCCAATGAAATAAACTAATTCAAACTACCTCATGACTGTTGGACTTCCACATTTTGCATCTTTTTTTTGCTCTTTTACACAATTTGACAACTTTTACATCATTATGCAATTTCAATCCCATGGACTCTAAATGACTCAATAGCCCTATTACATCATAGAGTGGTATCATATGACCTTATTTAAATGAAAAAACTTGAAAATTGGACTCCTATGGTGGCCCTGCACCATACATGCCTTTCCTTTCTAGGCTATTCTATTCCTCATCTAGAAAAAATCTATTTCTAGAAACTTCCTCTAGAACATTCTAACTTAGAACATTCCTACTTTCTAGACTTTTCCCCTTTTTATCTTTTTATCTTTTTGTCTTTTTCTCATTTAATTAATTAATTACAATTGACGGGAGAAATTACATATGCCAACATGTTAGAATAAACCAATAATTTCTCCCATACAAATATAAAAAGCTACAAGTTTTTGTAACTAAATAAATTAGAAATTAGTTTAGTTTTTTTTTTACTATTTTGCTTTGTTTTTAAAGTTTTTTAAAGTTGTTATTTTTAGTATTACTTCTCATCAAAGTCATTGAACTCCTCTATAAAAGAAGCATGATGTAATTGATTTGATAGAGCAATAGAATGGAGTGAAGTAGCATGGGGTGAAGAAATAATTTGGTTTTTTGTTTCAATATTTTATGTGTGTATTAGTTTTATCTCCATCCACTCCATCAAAGTGGTATTAGAGTAGAAGATCGAGGAAGAGTTAAAGTTGATAATTATAGATCAGAAAGATCATGGGTGTGTAGTCAAAAGACTAAGCAACTGCCAACCTTTGTGAAGTCATAGTATATTGTTTTTGGTGAAGATTCTACCCTAAGCCACTACCAAAAAGAATTTGTTGCAATTTAGAAAATCTGCCACCATCTCAAAAATCGTAGATTATCTAAAGAAAACTTGCAAAAATAATTCAGAAATTGTAATTTGTGAAGTGCTGAGGAGACTAAGGAGATCGTTGTTGTTTGGACCAATTTGTGAAGAATGCAGTCGAAGATCATAGGTTGTCCAAAAATATCGTGGATTTGAGGCAAAGAAAAAAAAATGAAGGATCATGAATAGATCATAGTATTGTGAAAGTTGTTGCAACCCTTGGTGAAGTTGTCAACAGATAACAAAGGAGTCAGAAAACGTAAAGAAGAAATGAAAGGAAATCATCATTACATATGTGATTGTTGCTGCCAAGAAAATACACCACCAGTTTAGAAGGAATTCACAGTGAAAGGAAAAAGATACAGTCATAGTTGTTGAAGGAGAAATCATATAAGAGTTTTGTAGATGACAAGATTCAGATTGCAAGAGAAGATCAAGAAAGGTTGAAGGCATGCGTAGCTGCTGAAGTGAAAGGAAGAAATTGTTGTGTTGAAATCATAGCCAAGTGTATCGGGTGAGTTTAATTATTTGTTTTAATGGGAAAATTTTGCAAAAGGGTAAAGAAAGAAAGGGATGTTTTGGAGGAAGAATTGATGGAAATTAAGAAAAATAATTCAAAATTGGTAACACATTTGAAAGAGTTTGGAAAAGAAAGATGTGAATACTTGAGTGAAATTGAGAATCTTGAAAAGGAATTGAGTAATGTTAAGAGAAAGAATGAAGAGCTAGAAGACAAATTAAAGTTAGTTGATGAGTTCGAAAAGAAAAGTGAAGATTTGAAAGAAAACCTAAAGAGGTTAGAAGAAGCAATTTTTTTACAGGAGGAAGAAATAACTAAATTAAAAGAAGAAAATTGGTCACAAAAGGAAGAATTATCAAAATTGAAAGAAGAAAATGAATCAAAGCCATTGGTATGTGATTTCACATGTGGTACAAAAGATTTGTATTGTTTATTTGATAAATCAATTAGTTTGTGTCATGTAGCTGAAGTTAAAGATAATGAATCTACAAGTCATGTTAATTGTCATGAAAATAATATTGGTTTGAAAATAATGAAAATGATTGGATACAATGGACAAGGATTAAGAAAACATGAGCAAGGAATCAAAGAGACAATTGAGTATGTTATGAGACTAAAATTTGAAGGTCTTGGATATATTGTAGGTAAAGGAAATGATACATGTACAAGAAAATTTGTTCAAGGAACAAAATGTGTCAAATGTTGTCATTGTAGTGGGAAAGGGCATACAAAAGATATATGTTGGGATCTACATCCATGCAGAATTTGTGGTTTGAGAAATCATTCAAAAAAGACATGTTTGGAATAAAAAAATGGAAGGACTCTATGATAGGTTGCATAAAAATGGATTGTGGATGGAGTTTTTGATTGAATTTCCAACAAGTTGCAAGTATGTTGGAAAATTTGTTCAAGTGCAAATATTCATATGGAAAAGAAGATAGCAATCAAAAGATGTTTCATGGTCTTGTAAGACATCATGCAAAGTGGAAAGATATAGATGGGTAAGTGCACCAAGATGGTCGCACTTTTGTGGCCACAAAAGTGAAAAATGAGACAAAATGCGTTCGCGTTATAACGCGAACGCGTTTTGTCTTTTTAAAAGCAAAAAAAAAAGTAACATTCTTCATTTCTGTTTTTACTGTTTTCTATTTCTGCCCGCGGCCAAGAACCCTGCACTACGTGCTCGCGTTGTTGAGGAGGTGACTACTTCACACTTGATCAACTTGAATTCAATTTTCTTCACAAATATGGCACCCCGACGACGAAAAGATGCAAGAGGTAAGTTTTGTTTGGTATTTGTAATGAATTTTTTTGTTTTAAATTGATTTTGTTTGTTTTAGTTTAGAAATGAATGATTTTTTTTAATTTGTAGGAAATCCTCAACAAGAGGAGGAAAATCCTCAACCAAATCAACCTCGACAAAATCAACCTCAACAAAATCA
>VDFB02162644.1:0-31355 GCA_007258455.2 Sequoia sempervirens
TATGGCTTTAGCATAGGCTGAGTTTGCATATAATGATTCTCCAAACAGGAGTATAGGTTTGATCCCATTCTACATTGTCTATGGTATGCACCCAAGGGGTGTATTTGAACTTAGAAAACTTGGTAATTTTGAAAGGAAAAGTGCAAATGATGAGAAGTTTGCCAAATGTATTCATGACCTTTATAAAGAGGTCAAATTGTAGATTGAGGGAAGAAGCCAGTAGTACAAACAATATGTTGATAATAAGTGCAGAGAAGTACATTTTCAGGTTGATGATCTCGTTTTGGCTCATCTTAGGAAGGAGAGATTTCCAAAATGTGAATACAACAAACTAAAAATGAAGATCTATCCTTACAAGATTCTCAAAAAGTTTTCCACCAATGTTTATGAGATAACTCTTCCTTTCGATATGGGTATCTCGCCCATCTTCAATGTGGCTAATCTCTATCCTTACAAAGGTGAGGAAATCGATGGAACAATAGACAAAGTAGATTCCAAGATGGGAACAACAAGTGACCAATCTAGATCCGATCGACATTGAGTGCATCTTGGAGAAGTAGTTGCTGAAGAAGACCGAAGGAAAAGAATATTTCAAGTACTTGGTGAAATGGAAGAATCATCCTTTGGACGATACCACTTGGTTAACAACTGCGGAGATCTCCAAATAAGGTAATAGTGTCGATGACCTCATGAGCATGAGCTCATGATTTTGCTTGTTTCTAGGGGAGCCTGATGCAGGAGCATCCTTTAATTTTGATTTGCATTTATATTTATGTTTGGTATTTTTTCTTTTCTTTCAAATTTTGATGTTTTGAGGCTGTGATTGTTTTGTAAGGCAATTTGGACTCAGCAAAAAGACAATTTTACATCCATTTCGGGCATCTTGACTGACAGTCAAAAATCAAACCTCATAAATCCATGATTAGAAGAAGTGAGGAGCTGATATACATGTTAAAGAAATTTCAAACTTTGGGAGGACCACATGGGCAGGAAGTTATGAGTTTATTTTCATATAAAATGAAACTTTATTATTACTAAGATAACCACGCTAGTAAAGAAGGAAAGAAATAGTTATATTTTAGTTGAAAAGGAGATGTAATGTGGGATTGGGAAAATGAGGAAAATCAGTTATTAAAATTTAGTTACCCAAGATCAAGAGGAGTTGCATCACCCAACAAGTGAGTGGTTGTTGTTTTAGGCATGAGAAAAAGGAAATGAGGTGTGAGAGGTTGGTGCAAGCAAGAAAAGAGAAGCAAATTTTGGTGTGAAAAGAAAACATAGGCAGTTGTAAGAGGCATGAAAATGGGATAGTCAGAGGGGGTGTAGGAATGAGTTACCTGCTTGGCAACCAAGTTCCTGAAGTGCATTCATGACAACATATTAACCTCTATTTCATGTATTTACAAGTTGCAAAGTATTCTTTGGAAATTGTGTTGAGAAAGTGTTGTTGGGTTTTCTTTGTATTGTTGTTATTCCAATGCAACCTTGAAATGGTGTGAGTTTGGGAATTGGTTGTGTAGTGTTTGTCTATTGTTTGTCAATCCATCACAATGGTGGACATGATAGTTTGAATTTTGTGAAAAAAGAAAGCCAATTATTATTGCTAGTGGTTGTGCTTTTATTACTTCATTGTTGTTATTTCTTAGATAGATTGCGGAGTGAAGTGTTGGTTATTTTATTTTGAGTTTAAAATCCTGCATTGATACTAGTTAAGGATTGTAGTGGAGTAATTCCAGGTTGGTTTTGGTTTGGATATTAATTTTAGTCATCACAAATACTCTAAAGTTGTAGCTATATTATTTGTTACAAAGCCAAAGGCTTAAATAAATAAATAAATGTATATATACACTATATATACATAAACATAATTAAATCCAATATTTATATGTTTTTGTTTTTTTTAGAATGAGGAATCGGTTAGGTATCCGTCCCCCTATAAACTGTAGTGTACTTGGTAAACATTTTTCACATGACCGGTGGCATTGGTGCTAGCGCGACACGCCCTCCGATACCATGGGTTTGGGGGGAGGCTAGACCTTGTGGCCTCTTGCCTACAATAGGATGCTTTAGCCAATCAAGCTAGCCCCCCTGCCTCTAAATCCAATATTTATATGTAATAAAAAAGAATAAACCCGAAAACACACACATATATTTTCTATATATTTATGCATGTATGTATTTATATACACACATATATACATATATGTAGGAAGTATGAATACACATAAGTGATAAAATATTCAAAATAGACAAATAAATAAATAAATGTATATATACATTACATATGTACACAAGTGTATATTTAAATAATAATTTATAAATAAATAAAAATATATAAGACTATAAAGATATATAATCAAAATATGCATATGTATACACATATACATACATACATACATATACATAGGAAGTATGCATATACATAAAGGATATAAAAGAACAATCAAAATAGGCAAATAAATAAATATATGTATATATTACATATGTATATATTTATAGATATTTCAATTTTTTTTTTATACTACATTTTTTAGTTTGTGTGAGGTACAATCTTGGATTCATCTCTTATTTATTGTACTTTGAAAGATTTTAATCTTAATGAATGACATAATCAATCAACATATCATTACTCTTATCAATTATACCTAACTAATTAAATGACAACCCTTAATTAATCTTATATTTAAAAAAATATTAAAAATAAAATATTAAAGAACACATATGAAAAGGTGAACCATACAAATATTGATAAGTAGGAGGTTTTTTCCACAGCGTGTCAAATTATGATATTGCTATTAGGATTCAATGTGTAGTTTTTACGAGTCAAAGTCATTGACCCATGTTTCATGAGTAGTGGTTCACAAGAACCCATCTCTCATGATAATGAATGATCCACTTAGCACTCATTGCATGTAGGTGATGCCCATCCTGGGAGGTCATCCATCCCAGTGTTGCTCCATCTCAAACACACTTAACTAAAGAGTTTCCCCAAAGTTAAGCCCACTTAACTTGCATCCCATACAAATATTCTCATGCAAATATTTCTTAGATGATTTTTTTTTATAGATCACCCCATAATCATAATAAATAAACTAGATAAAAGTGTTCCAAAGTTGCAGCCATAAATCATACAAAACCTTCCCTAATGTGCAATATGATTAGCTCAGAGATTTTTAGATAGAAAAGATCCAGGTTGCAGTTATAAATCAAACAAGACATTCCCTAATGCGGAATATGATTAGTGAGAGATTTTTCGACTTCCCGGGCACTGCATGCTATCGTTATGGGTGGCAGATTCACCAATTGGGGAGCCTCTTTTTATTATTGGGTCCATAGAACATTACAAAAGTCCTCGATTCCTCGCGTGTAGGACCACACTTTTTATTCCATAAAAGGTAAGAAGCTGACTATTAGTTAAACTTAAACTTCATGGAAATCTGTCCGAGATACAATTCTTTTGAATGAAATGAAGGATTTTAGGAACGTGCACGGGACTGAAGGCCTGAAAGCTGCAGCGAAAGTAGTTTTTCCCGCTAATAGAATTCCTTGAACATGGGAAAAGCCCTTATTCATAAAATAAAAGATTTTTAATATCCACCAAACCAAATATAAAATCGAATGCAGTAAACGAATCGGACTTTTCTCAAAAAAAACAAAATAAGTTTAGCGGCCACCCAACAACACATACACTGTTCAAATACACAAGTATCAGCTGGTTTGGGGCTGGTCTTTGTATTTCAGCTGTTGTATTCTCTCTCTTGTGCAATTCCTTTCTGGACTGTTATTCTTTTATTGGAAAGTTAGTTTTGTTCAATATATTAAAATACCCATTGCAGTTCACAATTGTGAGCAGTATAGTGAAGGGCACCGATGGAGTCCAACAGCAATGAAGAAATATCTAACAGTAGAGCAGAAGAGCAGCAAGGTTCTGGGCATAAGGGTATTGAACTTATTGGTAATTACAAATGGGGATTTCTGTGTACTCCCAGAATTGTGTGCAGTGGGAAAAGAGATTTGCCTCCTTTCTATGGCAAGGATGAGAAGATACCACTCCTCCTGGCTGGAGTCATGGGCCTCCAGCACGCCCTGGCAATGGTTGGCACCTTGATCATTATTTATTATTTTACGTTTTGGTCAGATTTTCATAGTTCAATTGAGGAGGCTTGAGAATTTAAGCTTTTCTAAGATTTCAATGCAATCAGAAAAAAAAAGTTTCAGAGTTGGACTTTATTTTTTAATTGAATTTTTTGAAGAAGTGGATTGTATATCAAGCACTAGGATTATGAGGAAAATCACTTCTTACATAGGCCAGGAAAGAAGCCATCTGGGCCTGCCCCAGTGGACAAAGAATTCACATCCTTTAAAAACTACTCGGGTTTTGTTCTAGAAACTAGAAAGTCAAAACTTCTGTGCACTGCAACAATACTGATCGCTGCCAACCGAATCGAATGCCATAAACTCTTACAACTGTTCCTGGCCATCTGACATTCTCTAAAGAGGTACCTTCCAAGAGAAGGACAGTAAAAAATAAATTGAACTCAGTATACATGGTAGGAAATTCCAATATAGAGATATTGAATTGAACAATGAACATTCTAAACAGTTTTCTCTCTCCGTTCCTTAAATGCTGTTAGTGATGGATCAAGTGTTAGATTTATATGCAAATGATCTAGAGTCTCTAGACCACATAATATAAATCATTAGTCAATCTCCTTGCAGATGGATAAGATTATCAGATCTCTCAGCTATCATACGACTATCAGATCTATATATGTGGTACAAATCTTTGATGGATATATCAATAACTTGACTATTAGATCAGTATATGTGTTACAAACCTTGGATCTATATCATATATGCAATTCAAATCAAATGCACTCATTCTCCTTGACCTTAATTCAGTTGGCATGCATTTATGTACTCTCTGTCCTCTTCCTTATGTTGGATGGATGCCTCCCCCATCCTTTTGAATGAAAACCTCCCACAATGTAAAATCTTCTAGAGATGAACTTTTGCAATTTTGGTTGAAACATGTTCACCTACGGTTATCAGCCTCCAGTTGCTTCAAGAGTATCTCATTGCTGTTGTAGGGAGTCAGAAGTAATTTATAAATCGAAATTCCTTTAGAAGAAAAGGAATTCTGTATTTGGCAGCTCAAGGAGCATGCTTTTATTTATTTTATGTGTCTATCAAAATACCAAGATGGAAACAGACTTGATTGCTGCTGACCGGAAGTATCCTGCTTCTGTAAAAGTCATGATAATTCCCAGTGCTTACTTTATCTTAGCAATGATCTTTTCCTCCAAAGAGAATAGAGGTACTGTTTTCTAAGGAGGGCCATTGTTTATGAATATCAATTGTCTTATTACAAATAACTTAACTTCTCCTTATAATCGTACTCAATAACCCTGACTAATTTTACTGTAGTGATTTGTCTCTCTTCTCTTGCTAATGTTTTGCTGTGAAGCTTTTCTTAGGAGAACTGTTAGTCAGAGTTGCCCGATACTTGCCCTCCCTTGTCTAGATATATGTATATGTGTATCAGATATTGGATAAAGATATGATACACCCAGATATAGCATGGATACCATATCCAGACTTATCCATACATGAGCCTATATTTAGACCATATCTCCTATGTTTATATATGATACCGGACTATCTGGTGCTATATCCAGTTTAATGAAAAAACATTAAAAATTGCCAAAAAAAAATTGTACACACACACAGATATATCAGTAAAGACACAAACATCATATAACAAAATAAATATTATAAACTAAAATTTAAAAACAAATATAAATGAATATATTAGATGTTATGTTCGATGCCCTTAGATGTATAAATAATTGAATATTTGTATATTTTTATAATTCTCGTATCTAGCTGTATTTGTATCAAGGGATCTTGAACATTCTCTGTATCTGTATCTGATACCATATCTCCATGCATACAACCCTGCTCCTTCTGCTATTGGAAAGTATGTTTCCAGCACCTAAACAAACTCACAGCAGACTGTACTTGATTATGTGTACATCTTTGTTCGTTATCTGGAATAACCATATTGAGATATCATCAAACAATGAACATTTGCTGATATGAAGTGTCTAGAAACAAACCCATTGTCTATGAAAATAATTGTTTATGAGTGCAAAATATTCAATCAATACGATCATCTTTTTTGTCCTTGTTTAGATCTATAGCCCAATGTTTCACCTCTGAATTCTCCCATTTCTTCTTCTATGTAACCATTACCTATCATTTCCTGAACTCAATCAGCACAGCTAATCGAGGTTTATATTGCTGCTTTCTTTCCCTGTTGTTCATTCCACTCTTTAACTTTTTCCTCAAAAGAGGAAGTTTCTAGCTTGTCTCAGCATACTAATGAATCATGATTTCTTGTTGTCTCCTATAAATCGTGTTGCTGCATCTTTTTCCAATGCTTTGGGATGCAGATGTTGAATCTGCTGAAACATGGAGAATTTAAACATTGCCACCTTTAGTGATGAAGAAATCTGGATAAAAAGAGACAGCGTAATAGGAAAGATCACATTCAAAGTACTTACCGATCAGGTGTCAAACTTCATCTCAACTTCATTCACCAAAAGCTTATAAGAAGAAGTGTTGTCACCTAGAAATTGCACCCTATGCAAAGTTATGAAACTAAGCTTTCTAGAGAAACATGGGATCATTTCAAGGCTGTGGGTCACCTAGAGTTGAAATGAACCTCCGGAGAAGGCCGGCTTCCTTTGGTGTCACCTAAACTATCAATTCTGTAAGGGGAAAGGGAGAAGGAGTACACGTAAATAAAACTAAATTATGGTGATGCACCGAAATGACAGGAACAATGAGATACTCAATTTACACTTGAATACTGATGATGGAGATGGGGCTGCACAACAAGATTCTGTGGATTATGCATACAAACAGTTTTGACATGCACACACTTTCAAGAAGGAAAAACAAACTTTCACAAATTGAAAGCTCATGTGCAATTGAGTAAACACAGTTTATAACCTACATGATACCACTTTTCCAAAGAAAGGCATGCTAACATGAAACAAAGCTATAAGGAAAAGAAAGATTTCACTAAATAGCTTGATGAATCACTTAAAAATGCACAATACTTAACAAGAACCAGAAGGCAAAAAATGAACCATCAATGATAATCAAGGTGAATTTTATATAACATGTTCCAAACGAAGTTATAGAATTCTCGGCTGGATCCGAGAGAGGATCAGAAGTCACAGACTTCAGAAAAGCATCCAGGAGAACTCCCTTACAAAAAAGCAAAAATTCCATATATACAAAAGTGTGTCGGCCCCTTAGGGCTTACAAGAAATCTCCCTTCAGAAAAAATCTCCCTTAGATCTTTTAATGGAGTTAATGCTGTGTCCTGCGTGTCCATGTCGGTGAAGAGTCATCCCCCGGAGAAGCCTTCAGGTCTTTCGCAGCTACCGCATTCATTTTTGATCCTCGTGTCCACCTTGAACTTCTTGTCAAGTGCTTTAATGCTCCCCGGTGCCTCTAACGATACATCGCTGCTCTCGCTTTGTTGATTTTCTTCTTCCGTCGCATCGCCACGCCGCCTGCCCTCGATTATCGGCCATACGCCGCCATGAGATTGTCGACGGCCAAAGTTGCCTCGCCACCGACCGTGAGCGCCTGAGACACTCATTGTGTCTCCTCGATGCAATTATATCATTCTCAAGAACTTATCGCATGACTCATTATTGTCGCGAAGAGTCATAGCGAGTTGTTATACGGCTGATGAGTTCACCTTTCTCTTCAGTCGAGATATATCGGTGAGATTCCATCATGGTGGCACCCACCCTATGCCGAAGCAAAACCTCGGCTATGATCTCGCTAGTCTACGAGGACTCGAGATCTAGATCTTTCAGTCGGGTCCCAGACCATTTCGGGGAGACTGATTGGTCGCCGAGATCGCCTGGGCTAAATCATTCGCTTTCATGAGGGCTCATCCTTCGCGACTCAATGGTTGGGGAGACTTATTGGGTTGGAGAGACTCATCCCGAACTCCCAATGTTATACTGAGGGCATCCTCTATCGGCAGGACATCCCACACTTAGCCAAACTTATGCCGAACATCCCCGCTCTCCTCGAGCTCCTTCATCCTTCGGTGAGACTTTAAGCCATCTACGACTCATGTCGGTTTGATCAGTTACCGACATCACTTTCTCCCGCCAGATCTTCACTATCTGGAGACTTCGCGGCGTCAAGAAGATTCTACTGGCGTCACTGTGTTACGCCAAAAACAAAACCTTCGGCGTGACTGTCTTTATCTGCCAGACCCTTGGCGAAATCATCCTGTTTTGGCGAACACCTCAACTGTCGGTGAGACACCTCCTGATCGCCGAGACCACATAGCGATGAAATCTTTCCCGTCGGTGAGACATGCTCCTGTCGGCCAGACCTCTTGGCAATGATGCCTCTATTCAGTGAGGCCCCCCTTCTAGTCGGTGAGACATCTGAGAGGTCTTGGCGACACTCACCTTAGAGGATTTTCATGCCGAATCTTGACCAAGGCAGGCTTTCCAACTGACCTCCCTGTGACCTAACATCAGATGCATGATTTCGCCCTTGTCGTGAATGTTCCATTTGGCCTTCTCGAACCTCTGTCACATGATTTATCCTGCCTGATTGAGCCTGTGGGCGAAAATTAGGTAACAAGAAGGAAACCCATAGTGATTCTAATGCTTCTTTATTATCATCCAATACTAGCAATTTCCATTTGTTGAAAGTACTTGAGGAAATTGGAAGGAATCCATTTTGCTGCTAAATTTGGATCAATATCATGTCCAATAGTATCAATAAAATCACTTTCGGAGAATCAAAGGTCTTGGCACTCCATTCAAACAGTGAAAGGATAAATGCAACGCAAGATGACTCTTTTAACAGGCAATTCACAACTCTTCTTTGGAATATGGAGACGCTATATAGAATTTGGCTAGATGCAAATTATATTGGCTCTAGTCCTAGAAATATGGTCTGGATCTCAGGATATGTGTGGAGGGAAACACTCGAAACTGTGAGAGTGTAGATCTAATATATGTGTAACACTTTAAACCATGACTCAGAGATGAAAAATAGCATATAAAGTATGATGCAGAGGAGAGATAAAAAAATGGAAAAGAGAACTAAATTAGTCCATGCATTTTGTGCATGCATTCTCCCAAGGGAGACATAGGTTGTCAATTTCCTAGCTACATTGTTGCTAGCTCTTTCCATATAAGAATATATAATTACAACCATTTACAAAGAATAGATGGTTACTGGTACTCTTTGCATTCCAACCTTTTCCACCACTGATCTTCCTTTCTTGGTTATTGCTGCGTGAAAAAGATGAAGTGTTGATGATGATGTGCACCCTTTGGTGGCATGGCTTGTCGAGCAGTGCTAATGGAGTTCAAAATGTTTGCAGTTTATATTGCAAGGTCTTTTACAAAATTCACTTCAAAGTGAGTTACAAAGTGAGCAACAAATTGTGCTATGAAGTGCAATGTGAACTTGTGATGGGAATCCTTTTAGTTGTTTGGGACTGTGTTACCTTAAAGGAAAGATTCAATCGCAGTTATTGAAGTGGGCTGAGAGATTCCACTTGGATCATTTATATCTTTAAAAGATAGTGTCAGTTGTGCAATTCTATGAAACAATTGTGGAAGTTAAGCTTCTTGCCAAACCTTGTTGAACCATTTACCTTGGAAATGAATTTGATCCTTATTGACAACTCTATATATTGGCATAGAACAATTCTAGGTATACATTATTTGCAAAATGTAATCTCTTCCTACAACTTTAGGTCACTTTGTTAGGGAGGGTTTAATTTTGAATTTTGAGGATGTATAGGTGCATGGCACGATCTTCTTAGAAATTGGTACAACATGATTAGAAGAAGGGCCTTTGGTAATAACATCTATTTTACTTCCTATCAATAATATGATACTCAGAGGATTGACTATATACACACCTTGGTGATTGTGAATGCACGAATTCCCAAGGATAGACACTACATATTTCAGTTAGCACTATGTCACAAGGATGAATTGGATATGATAGGCAGCATTGGTGAGTGATGTGAATGACTTTGGTGCTGTCAAAGCATAATCATCTTGTTAGGATTAAGTGTGCTATTCACCTTGCAAATTTTAGTGACTATTGTAACTTAATTGTTCATAGTTGGTTAATTATGCATGTATCTCCAAAGTTTATGGATTGGGCAAATTAGGATGCCAATGTGAGGGTTGGGACATATGTAATACTAATTAGTTTCTTAGTCTCTGATGACTTGGAAATATTGTTGCAATGAAGCATTGAATGGGGAGGTTACATGGAAAGGTCAAACCTGAGAGATAGTGGAGCCTCTTCCTTATTTAGTGGGAATGTTGTGTAATTAATGCTTGATGGGGAGCACTTGGAAGTTACATTTGTCCATTATGGTCTCAATGGTCAAAGATGCTTGTGAGGGGTTATATTCTATTTTGGAGTCCACTCTCTTGTAGTGGGTCATGAGACTTGTTACCATGGTATTTTGAGCCCATGTTATTACCTTATGGTGGTTTTTTGATCTCCTTAAGTCTATATATTGAGGGCTTGAGATGAAGGATGTATGGTGTAGGTTGGAGCAAGTTTACTAGAGTGTCAGATCTTTGCCATGGTTGAAGAGTGTTGATCTCTTGTGGCTCTTGGTTGAGACATTGTAGTATGACTATAGATGTATGGCTATGATGCTTCTGGATTTCTTATAGGTTGGGGAGCATGCATTAGTGGGCAGTATTATGGCTTATAATGGAATGTGACAGTTGTAACAGTAGGTCTGAAGTTTATTGAGCCAGCCGCCTAGTCCAGAAAATTCCATGATCAGCCAAGTTGGTATACCGTGTTCAGACCCGTGTATAACATCAGAAATTTATTGCTTTTGAATCTCTGAATTTACATAGAAATCTTTTCCAGCTGATAAGTATTTGTATCAGAAATTCTATAACAGAGATAGTTATATTTCATGTTTGAAATAGTTAATAATGCATTGTAATTTTGTCAAACATTTATACATTATTCTTGAAATACACTCCGAAGCATTGTCTGAGCACAAAGAAACCAGGAAGGTACATTACACAAATGATGACAAATTTGACAAAATGGAGCATAAAGTTGATTTTCGTATGCATACCAACATTTCCTTAGATAGAGTATGATATGGTATGCTAACCTGATGTATACAATCCCCATTTTGTAATAATATGTATGTTTCCCGAGTAAATGAAACTATCTCTGTTATTAGAATGAAAATGCAAAAAATCATGCTAACTTGGTAGAGATGTGCATACACATACAATTATTCAGGAATGAATTTTGTATGTCAATATTTAACTATTTATTCATTTTTATATTGGCCAGGTTGGAGGCATCATCACTCCACCAATACTCATTTCAAGCAGTGCAGGATTTTCTACAAGCATCCAAGCATGTATGTTTCAGCTTATCTCTTCTTACAGATGGTTTTGAAAACATATGATTTTTCTTTGATTATATCTGGAAAGAATTTTATATAAAAAAAATCAAAATAGTTCCTATTTCAAATTTTGTTTTGGAAGACAATACAGATCACAAACATTACTTATGGTGGTTTTATCTTGAAGGCAGCATAAAATTAGAATATTCTATCACGAATTGGTTCAATTTAACACTCAACAGATATACATATTCACAATTGCAAGAGAAGCATTCTTCATTCTCACATCTATTGTTTAATTGATGTGAGCTCTACAATGTTTTTTGTTGAATATTTCAATGCAGAATTAGGCAACTATGTTTTTGGTGTTGTCATTTTGTCTCTAATACCTACCTCATCTGCGTGAAGCCCAAACTATGGGTCATCACAAGCTATTCATTGTAGTTTCCATCAGTGCACAATTGTAACTTATACGGAAAACTGGATAAAAAGGATAAAGTAAACTAATGGGTCTACATTTTGAAGATGTAAGCACCAGAAAAAATGAAGTCATTGAGGATATTAGTTTTTTGGTGCCTCACAGTAGATGACTTCATTGAGCAAAGAACAGGGCACGTGCAAGTTAGTCCACAATGATTGGACAGATTGTGTGCTGATGAAGATTGTCAAACAGTTGATAGCACTGATATGTCTGCTTCTGGAAAGAAGATACATTCAGTGGGATGAAGAACACAAGATACATGATCAAGAATAAGAAAGTTAGATCTTGCAAGCACTATGAGGATCACTTGAGAGAAGAATATTTTAGGATGCTAGAGAATAGTTTCTAGCATGTGCAAGGGGAATTCATGAAAGCATCATAAACACTAGTTGACACATCATTTTTTCTCTTTTTTCTTCGTGTTTTTAAAATTACTCTGTTTTTCCTATATTTTTTGTGATTAATGTTTTTAATACTGTGCCAATCTTTACCTTAGCACAGTTTTTTTTTTGATCAGCAAGAGGCAAAGCCAAATTTTATTAATATATCTACTATCAAAGGATCTTACATCTTATATTACAAAATAATCATTATAAGCTTATACTCCAAACCAAAACAACAACTGTTCTTGACAGGTTATAAACATCTGAAAGAGCTCTAGTAGACATAATTAAGTCCCAACCAGTGTTGTGGCCAAAGGAACAAACTGTCTCTTGCAAAAATGGCCCCAATAACAAAGGACCTTGATCATCTAACATAGCTTTACTGCCACCACCTCACCTCTTTACCTTCCGCTGCAAGCTTCGATAACTCATCTGCTTCCAAATTTGCCTCCCTATATACATGATTAATAGTAAAACAATCAAAATAATCAAGAATTGTCAGTATCCTTTCTAGTAGGGCTTTAAGTCTCCAGTTAGGTGTTTCAGACATTCTCACTGCATTGATAGTGATAGCCGAATCTCCTTCAATTTCTAACTTGTCAATTCCTTTCTTTTGGCATTCAATCAGCCCAATGTATAAGGCTGTGAATTCAGCTATGTTATTTGTATCCTCTTGAAGGGGAACAACAATCTTGCCTTTAATGGAACCACTACTATCCCTAATTATACATCCTGCCCCTGATGGACCAGGATTACCTTTTGAAGCCCCATCAAAGTTCAGTTTCAACCATCCAGTCTTAGGCGGATTCCATGTTGTTTGCTCTTTCTTCTTATCTCTTTCCCCAAAAAACATGGGGACTTTAAGGCCTGCCCAATTAAACCTCATTTTTCCATCCCACTCAGTAAAGACTCCTTTTGTCTTGAGTCTTAATGCTATTTTGTTGTTTATCGTTTCCACAATTGAGCTTTCTATCATATTAATAACTAATTCAACCGGTTTTGATTTGTTGTTAAAAAACCTTCTGTTCCTCTCTTTCCATATTTCCCATAATATCGTTGATGGACTGATCTCCCATAAGCTACTAAGTAACCCATCCTTGGTTCTAATAGGCCAACTTTGAAATAGGGATATTATGTCATTGGGAAAAGCCGTTACAAATCCTAACTTTGCACAAAGCCATCTCCAACATTTTGCTGAGAAGGGACAATTCAAGAGTAAGTGATCATTGCTTTCTTCATGAGCTTTACATAATACACATCTTGAAGGGCCTTCAAAGCCCATTTTTCTAAATCTTTCTGCTGTTAGAATTTTCCTTCTAGTTGCTAACCAAGCAAAAACTCCTGCTTTTGGTATTATTTTGCCACTCCAAAACAGCTTCTGAGATATGCCCAAGTCAATGTTTTCTGCTTGGTTAGCCAATATGTTATATCCCTCTTTAGCATTATACTGTCCATACTTTGATGCTGCCCATATTAATGTATCATTCCCTTTTCTAAAGAATATTTGTCTATTTATGATTACCTCTTTTAACTGCCTAGCCTCATGCTGTGGAATGGGGAGGCCCTTCAAATTTTTCCATTCCCACCCAAAGGCTGGGTCAACCTCTAAGAAATTGACATAATCTTTTATCTTCTCCCCCCATGTTTGCTTTAGCCATCTTTTAGTTGTTTCAATTGATATTTAACTATGTAATGTCCCTTCTCGGTGATCGCTTCATTGACCGTTGGCCTATTCCGGAGACCCGTAGGCTACGCGGATGGTGAAATTAGGGTTTCCTAGTTTTGAGGAGTTTGTTGCTCGAAGTTTGGGTTTCTGATTGCGGAGTCTTTCTGGGTTTTCAGTGAGCTTCGCAGTGGTGTGTTCAGTTTGGCATTCCGGGCAACTTCACGAATTTACTATTTTTAGTAAATTCTATTTTTAGCAGTGGACAGGTTGGGTTCAGTTCAGCTGGTCATCTTCTTCGGTTGTTTCAGTTGGCACTTCAATTCTTGGCCTTGGGCGCATATTTCTTGGAGAGATAAGTATTTTCATTATAATATTATATTTTAATATTATACCCCTTGCCTAGCAGTACAACTTAAGTTGTTTTTAAAAAGGGGAACTTTGAGGGTCCAGGCGTCATGGAGAGATAAGTTATATCTTTTAAATGTTAAATATTGAGATGAAGAAAGGGACGCCTATTTGTGAGATTTGATTTTATTTTAAAAGTGAAATATTTCAATAGTAAAAAGGGACGCCATTCTTTGGAGGGAAAAGGTGAATTTGAAATTAGGGTTTGGGCGCCTCCTGGAAGCTTCTAGATGTTTCTCTCTTGTCTATTTAATCAGGCCTCAGCTCTTCATTTGGGATCTTTTGTCTACTACACCGTTATGCTGCTGGATTGTCTTCAGGCACTCGCTTCGAGGAAAGCACACCTCCTAGCATTGGCTCATCTTCTTGCTTGAAAGATAGCAACTAGTTGAGAGGTTAGCTTGTAGTTGGGTTGTTTTGGCATTGTAGTTGAGTTTCTTGCATTTAGCTGATGTTATTCAAGCATTTTGTCATGTTTCAGAGTTGCTGATGTTGCATAGCTGTAGGCAGTTTTCATTCATAACTCAAAAATACAAAAAGATATTGTTCTGGGTATTCAATATATCATCTTTCCTCATTGGGGCGACCCACATTGCAAAATTATAGATTTTTATCTGTTGATTTGGATTTTATCTATCAAGTTCACCCTTTTAAGAGGGCCGTACCATTCTGTTATAGCTTTGGGATTTGTGCAAAAAGTTTATGGCTAGTTTGGTGAGGGTTTGAGTTCTTAAATGGGGCGCTTTCATGCCTAGAGCAATCTGCATTTGATATTTTGTCATTTGAGTATGAATTGAGTGAGATATGAGCAATTGAGTGAGGATTGGTTTGCAGATTTCACATTTAAATTGCAGGTCTGACAGATCAGAATTAAGTTAATCATCTCTTGTTAAAGAATTGAGCATTGTAAGTTGCATTTTGGTCTTTGAAAGACACTCTACATAGCTGCAGCCATGAAGACTTGAAAAGCTCTAGTTTAATTGAAAATTCTGATACATTTGTAAGCTGTTAGTAGTACTATCAGCAATTCATCTTTATCTTGCAATTTGAGTTATTGTACATTCCCACTGAATAAGTGGAAGAGGCTGGCTTGCCGCCTATTTACTTGTTTGCATTGTAATTTCCTAAGTCTCCGCCATATGGTCGCCTCTTATCCATCACGGACTGAGTAGCACATACTTGGTGTTGAGCTAATTTTCAGTATTGCATTAGATAGGGATCCTCTAACCGTATGCTCGTCGTTCGCCGGCGCATCTCTTGGTTAGAGTTCTTGTTCAGCATTTTCCTTTGAGATCCTCTGACCAATGCTCACACCTTGCCCACATCGGGATCCTGGTGTACATTCTGGTTAGAGTTACTTTCCGCATCGTTTTGGTTTGTGCTAACCTTAACGGGTGCGTGTTGCATTGTAATCATTTGTGAAAATAAATAAAAAATTTGGTCGGCTCATTGGACTATCTATACTCGGATAGCCTCCCCAAGAATCCTCCCAAAACAAGCATGAATTTCCATCATGAACATCCCAAGATACATGATCTGCCACTAGAGGCTTACATTTGAGGTTAAAGTTCCATATTCTTGATCCCTTGGGGGGGTTATTAATCCTAAAAATTTCCTTGGATGCATTTCCTTCTAGATATTTAATTTGCAAGAGTCTCACCCACCTTGATTGTGGGTCCTTTATCATTCTCCATACTAGTTTTGCTCCCAAAGCTAGATTTTGCTTCACTTGATCTCTTAGTCCCATTCCTCCTAGTGGTTTTGGTTTGCAAATTTTATCCCACGCAATAAGGGCTATCTTATTCTTCTCCTCAGTCTTTTTCCAAAAGAAATTTCTCATTTTTTGAATTAGGGCCTTATTCATTCCTGTTGTTATTGCCAAATAAGAGAGGAGATAAATTGGTAATGCTGATATTACTGTTTGAAGCATAATTAGTCTTCCTGCCCATGACAACCATTTCCCTTTCCAAGATTTTATCCTTTTATCCATTTTGCTTTTCAAAGGGTCCCATAATTTTGAATTTCTTAGTCCCTTATCTATAGGAATACCCAGATATGTACATGGTAAGGATCCCTTTTTGCATTTAAAAATATTGATAATGTGGATCTCTATATCTTGTTTCGTTGAGAAAAAGAAGATTTCTGATTTTTCTCTATTGATTGCTTGACCTGATGCTTTCTCATATGACCAAAGAATCTCATAAAATCTTCTCGCTTCCTTTCTTTTTGCTGCTCCCATCAATAATGTATCATCAGCAAATTGCTGATGCGTGGAACTAAAATTCCTAGTCACTTTGATCCCCTCAATCTGCCCTGAGACATTATTTGCCTTGATTGCTCTGCCCAAAGCTTCTGCCATAATGATGAAGAGAAATGGGGATAGAGGATCCCCTTGTCTTAACCCTTTGGACGAGTTAAAGTAACCTTCTGGATTTCCATTTACTAGAATTGAGAATTTTGGAGTAGAGATACATTCAAATATCCAATTTATCCATTGTCTATTAAAGCCAAAAGCTTGCATCATTTTGCACAGAAAACGCCACTCTACATTATCATATGCTTTTGATATGTCTAATTTTATCAACATACCAGCCTTTTTAGTGTTTTGCAGAGTATATATAGCTTCTTGGGCTACAATGACTCCATCCATAATAGATCTACCTGGGACAAAACCTGTTTGCTCCTCCGATATTATCAAATTTAACAGAGGTTTCAACCTATTTGCCATCACCTTTGAGAGAATCTTATAGATTGTGTTGCAAAGAGAAATGGGTCTAAAATCTTCCACCTTAACAGCTTTTTCCTTCTTTGGAACTAATGCTATAAATGTGTTATTAATCTCCTTGAGGATTTTACCCGACCTTCTTGCTAACATTAAAATAAACATTTAAGCACATAGAGTGGAGGTTTGGAGATGCTTTAACTATTTGATCAAAGTAAAATGTTTAGGTAAGGACAAAGTTAAATTATTAAGAAATTAAGAATCAAGAATAAGTGCAAGGTACATGGACTCTCTGTATTTTTGTACGTTATAGACTAAGAGAGAGTTCTTAATGCAAGTTTTGTGTTTCATATATTGTCTCTCCCTTGCATTCTTGTATTTAATTTGCATTTGCAATGTTAATTTACTTATGACAGTTTTCTAAATCATTTTAGTTTTCCAATTGGTTTAGAATTCCTAGGCTGGTAACACAGCCTAAAGGGATTTTAGTTAAGATGATTACTGTTAGTTGTAAGTTCAATGAACTGCATAATGAACCCTGATTGAGCTACATCTTGATTTTAGGAACAACTAAAAGATCAATCATCTTGATTTTAGAAGCAACTACTGATTTGTAAGGCATAAATGACCAAAAACCAAAATTTTATCATTTCCTCTAAACTTGAATATCCTTAAAAATGATCAACCTAATCATAGAGGGGTTGAATGAGCTTACCTATTAAATCCTAAGGGACATACTAGATAAGTGTTAGTTGTCATTTGTAAATAAATGAATTTTATTGAATTCCAAGTAGATAGAATTCATTTCATTGAGAAGATGCACTTTCCATTGCCACATATTCATCATTAGGTTCACATTGTCTTGGGCTTACCATATAAATAGTCATTGGTTGAACATTATTTGAGAATAACTTTAAGCTCCAACCTTGGAATCAATTGAAAAGTTATTCCGAGTACTACTTTTAAAGCTGTAGTTCAAAGAATAGAATTAACTTTAATTCCAATGAGGGTGCATATGACCTTAGAAATATTTTAAGAGAATGTGGGTAGCATAGCATTCAGATCATTTATAGTTTAAAGTTTTAAATTATTATCTTGCCCCAGGATCAAAAGGCCATGCATTGGATCAAAATTAAGATAGTGACAAATTAGTAGTCATATAAATCGTACTGAATAAATATGGGGTGAAAGTAAAATTTGTCATATTAGAAGTCATTCTCTCCCTCTCAATATATTTTGCCCCAGATTGTCAACTGAGAAAATTCTAGTTAATTCTAGTGGATTTTGTTTCATATGTTCTCTTCTCCTGATTCTTGTGTTTAATTTTCTTCACCATTAACTTTTTTTAGGTCATAATCATGTCTCTTTAATTTTCATAGTGTAAGATACTGCCCCAAAATCGCTTCACAATAGCAGTGATATGTGGATTACTGCAATACCAATTGATAATTGAAAGTGATAGTTCACAACAATAACAGAGTAGATAAGATGACATACAAATTCAGATCGGAAGCAAATGCCCACATTGTTCTATATATATATATATATATATATACATAGCATAGAATATCAACATAAAGTTTTGTATTGCTGAAGCACAACATCTACACGTCTATAACTAAAATGATAGAATGCCAGCAGAATTGAAAGCTGAAGAGTACGAGAATTCAAAGATCTAGTGCATTCGATTATGATAATTTGATTCAACAATAATTGAAGACAACAGTTGCAAATAAGAATGTATATATATACGTGTGCACTCGCTATCTTTACACATCAAGTATCGCTACAGCTGATACGACCAAACGTTCTATAGTTACAAATGACAACAACACTCATTGGCACACTGGAGGTTCTTCTCCGATTCACATCAATTATGAGGTTCAAGAGGTCGCACAACCCAGCTCACAATCTAGGGGGTGGGTGACGGTGTTGCAAGAGTCGGGTGTTTGATTCATGTGGTAGCGCAAGTAGGAATGTAGCTGCAAATAGATATTCTCCTGTTGGCGAGTAATCGAGTTTGGCGCCCTTCTAGTGACGCCACCCCCTGAGATTTGTCCCTCCGCCTAGAATGATGGTTGATGGTCTTGCGTTTGTGTAGGGGTATGTTGCCGTGAATGTGGTCAGAGCCTGAGGCTCGGCCACGATAATTGCCTCGTTGTTATCACGCCCAACTCCTCTCTCCTGATTCCAAACTATAATGTAGAACGTGAAGTTAGACTTGAGTGTTGTAAATGAATAACAAAATCACACTAGCTGAATAACTCTGTAGTAAGAAAAGAGTACGGAATTAGAATAGAATCGATTGTAGGTTAAGAGCATAGACAACATATGAGATTGGTGTCCCACTTGCCGCTGATCGTATAGAGGTTTTTGTCTCTATTTGATCCGCCTAACTATGCTCCAAACCGTGATACTCTCCTTCAACAAATGATCCAACATATATATGCAACATAGGTGCCTTCTTAAATGGGTCAGCCAAATAGGACCAATGTTTAGTTTAAATTTAAATGTTATTATTTAATTATTTAAATTTATTGTGTTATTTAATCTTATTTAAATATAGCTATTTTGGTGTTGAAAATTACCGTTTACTCGCCACAATTTGAAATTGGGGACATGACAATCCTCCCCGCCCAGATGTTACTTGCCCTCAAGCAATTGCAAGCCTATGTCCGTGGGTGCTAAGTCGATAAAAAAGTGATGAAATGATTTTGGAGGCATGACCACTTGTACCAAGTCTTCCGCTACTCCACTTTGATATAAACATCGTCAAGCCCATAACTGTGACACAACTCATTGTGATCCCAATGGATGAGTGCACCAAACATATCAATACCTGGATCCCAACTCATCACCCTATCACGTCCCGTAGATGTGTGGATAGTTGTATCTCCAAGGGCCATCAACTCCAACCAACTTCTAGACTCCGAATGATCTCTCATGGGTGTGCAAGGCTCCCACCATAGGTGCATGAAAAAGCATATCGGCCCATCTTAGGCTGATGATGTAGGTCAGGACAGCACCCCAAAGTCTGAAAATCAGGCCTATGATGATGCAAGAAGTGCTACTAATGGCATATGAGGATAGTGCCTTGTCATGATGCCAACCTCCAATGATAAAGAGATGATCCATAACTCTCCAAGTCACCCGAACAGCCGCTGTCCACTAAGTACTTCCAAGGAAATCCATGTGTAACACTGTAGAACAGTCACCACTCATTAAAACGTGGAGTAGAGACCCGTGACTTAGGGCTAGGATATCAATGTCCTCATGCTCATATTCATACCATGCGCCATAGTCCAGCTGAAACACAAACATTTGCAACTAAAAGGCAAGTTTCATGACAACATCCTCATACCTAGGATCATAGATCAACTGAAACTTCATTCCTCCAAGTGTGTGCCAATCAAAATCAAATGCATCCGTGATGTGTGCCATAAGTCCCAAAAGTAGGACAGCTGCATGCTTCGCCAAAGAGTCATCAGTATGATCACAAGTAGACTTCTCAAGCTCTCCATGAATGACCAACGACTTGACCAAATCTGAGTGCTCCATCATGCCATCCAAGAGCATGTTGTGAGCCTTCAAGTGGCCCTCCAAAAGAGGTGACACCAATTCCTCATAAAGCAAGTTATGTGGACAAATAAAAAATTCTGAATTATACCTCAAAAATGATTGCTTCACCTGCGTGGCCACCATACAAGGCTCATTCCTCATCTGCCACATGCCTTGAATCTTCTTTGCCTCTATCATGACCTGCTGTACTAACTTGGTCCTCTTGTGCCTTGGAAACACAAATAAGACCCCATGTTTGTCTCCCAAGTGAGTGCCAACAATAGTAGAAGACTTCTTACTATCATCCTCATGAGTAGGGACTACCAACTCAAGACTAAGCAAAGCCCAAAGACTGCTGTTCCGAATCAGAAAATCAGAACAGCTATCATACGTTTCCTTAGTGTCTTCAATCACCTCAAACTTCTTCTTCCTCATTGCTTCATGCTCTCCAACAAGTGTCGGTCCAATATGAGTTTTTCCATGAGAACTATGAGCCTCAAGGCCGATCCTCTTGGCTGTCATGACATGATAATGCGAAGATATAGGACTGCTGTCATACATCAGAAAATCAGTCCTTACCTCGTGCTCAAATGTGATGTCTTTCTCAATTTCGATCAACTCTCCTCCCATGAGTGGTTATCAGCAAGTGCTGGTCCATGAGACGTCACCAAGTGCAAACTGTGTATCACAATTTCTGTTCAATGGCTGCAAACAATGTCTTCAAAATAGAGTCCTTCAAGATCTTCCTCCATGTCTCCACTCTTTGCCCTCTTCTTGTTGCCATGTCCTTCATTGGATGTGGTTTCCATAGAAGTTTGAAATTCCACTAGGCATGATGAAGAGTGTGCCAAGATCAACTCCCAACAAAGCTCATCCACATGCTCTTCTGATTCTCAAAGAACCTTTTGAGTGCTCACCACTTCATCTTCCTTTCGTCTCAAGGCATCAACATAAATCTCATCGAGTGTGAGGAGATGATCCCTATCTGCAAGTAAGTGTAGGTAGTTTGACTTCACTACCACCAAAGCCTCTTGGAGTTTGTGCAAATCATCAAGAGATATACCTCCTTCCATTCCTTCATGTCCACTTAGAGCCTTCAACACAAGTCTGCCATAATCTTATGAATGTCATCAAAGTGAGTTAGGGCTGCCATAATTTGACTATCATTCACCTTCAATTGCCTTTCCAAGTGGTGTGACTTATGAGCCAAAAGACCTTCGTGCAACATTTCTGATTTGTCTTCGACATCACCTTAATAAATCTGATCAAACATAGCTGATTTGTCACATCCTGTGGTGGCATGCCCTTCTTCCTTGTGGTCATTATGAAGACACGTGTACTCCTCATTGGAAGATGTAAGAAGTGAATCGTCATCCTATTGGAAACATCCAAGGGCAACTTCTTCACTAGCTCTCAGCATCATGAGTTCATCCTTGCATGTGAGTCCCATAACTTAAGACCCACTCGAGGGTGTCATATCCATGACAAACCATACATTATCGAACTATAGGATCTTCTCACTAGGCCGTCCCTTAGTTTTTATGGTCAGCTCTTTGAGAAAGTGTCTCTCATACAACTCCAATAAGTAGCTATCAAATGTGATCATGCGCATGAAACAAGGACTATTGAACTCACCAAGGAATGACATACCTTGTATGTAGCTTTGTCCAATGAACAACCTCTTGTGCATACCCTCATAACTGAAATCTTGTTCATACATAGGCTGATCAATGACAGCTGATTACCACTTTCCACAATGGCATAACTTTCACTTTTCCAAATATTTCTAGTCATCCTTGTAAGGTTTGATTCCTTCCATACCTTCTATCCTTGAAAAGTGGGTTTGTGTCTCCTGGCCATCCTCAACAATCATTGGCACATCTTCAACACACACTCTTGGCTCTTCTTCAGGAAAATGTTCCACAAGCAAGGTTTGCTCTATCATGTCTTCATCACTGTTTGACTGTTCTTTCACTTCCTTTCATTTCCTCATGTAGTACCTATCAAAAGCCTCTGTAGCCTTGATAGCCTTAGGTTCACCTAAGTACTTATCAAAGATGCTAATAATCTCCTCATTTATTGGTATAGCCATTCTTGTTAGTCTTACATATTCTTGGTATGTTAGAAGATCCTTATACTTTTGATACCCTTCATACCATCTAGCAATTTTGGAGACCACAATTTTATCGTCGTCGTCCTCCTCACTCATTTTTCCATGGTATAACTGCATTCACACAATTAGATCCATAGGCTAGAAGGATTGTTGCTTTGTAATGTTCCCTCCAAATTGAGACATCAGTTGTAAGTAGATTAGCCTATTATTTTGACCCTCGTAGGCTAATGAGGATGGTTAGAGGGTCTTCTGAGGTTTGCATCATCGCCAGTATTCAGTGGCATTCAGTTATAGCTTTCGTTTGAGGCTTCCAGGACTCCGTATGCTCTACTTACTATTTATAGTAAGTTAGGAATGGATAGAGAGGGACCCTTACTATTTTTAGTAAGGCACTTGGTCGTATGGAGATTCACAAAGTTCACCCTAGTTTCAGTCGGGTTGTCGAAATATGCAATATTGAAGGATATATTAAAGTTTTAATGGCTCAATTAATATTTTAATTATAAAGGGTGTTATTATAAAGTTATAATTTAATATTATAACTTCAAGGGGTCACTTCGTCATTAAAAGGGGGCCAAATTGATTAATTAAAAGTGGGCACCTATCCCAAGGTAAAGCGTGAATATATTTAATGATATAAAGTGATAACATTTAATTGTTATTAAAATTGTGCTTTTTGTGCTTTTTGTGGAGAAATCGACTTCTTGAGAAAGGCTTATATATTTTCCTTGGGAATCAAAGTTAATTCATTCTATTGAGCATTGAGTTAGGTGAAAATTGTCTGAGAGAAGGAAGCGAAGGGTTTCATTCTTATTCGAGCCATTGGAGAATGATTCATTCTTCAGTGTTGTAGCCATTTGAGGTGGTGAAATACCCATTGAATTTGGCCTTTGAGAGAGCTTCATTATAGAGGTTCTAAGTGAGTAGATTGGAGGAGATAATTAGAGGCTTTGAGTGTCATTATTGTTACACGATTTTCACCTACGAGCTCAATCAGGGGAATTATGTTTTAAATTCGGCACGTGGATTAAATGTGGCTCCCATAAGGGTTGAGCCCAGCGTGTAGGTGTTCGGTTTTCATTGGGAAGGTCTTCATTTGATGCATTTGAGAACTAATGGAGGCATTGTTTCATAGGGTTAAATCATACATCTGATGCTATTTCACAAGGAAGTCTGTTGGAAAGCATGCCTCGATCAGATTTGGCACAAAACTCCTCAGAGAATAAAGTCGCTGAGACCAGCCGGATGTCTTGCCGACTGGCTGTTGTGTTATATTCATTTGAGATACCCAGGTCGCCAAGACATTTCGGTTGCCATGAGTTTTTATATATCTCCCCGCTTGCATGGTCTCGCCGACAGTGGTTCACAAGATTGTAGCATCGGGGAGACTTCGGGCCGAATGTCTTGTTGACAGATGGAAGTCTCGGCGAAGGGGATTGCCTTTGGTGTAAAGTCTGGCCGAACGATCGTGGTCTCGCCGACAGAAGGGGCGTTGGTGTGAAGTCTTGCCGACCAAAGGTGGTCTCCTCGAAATGGTCTGAGCTTGCCGAAAGATGAAGGGTTTGGCAGGATGTCTTGTCGACGACTGGTGGTCTCGCCAAAAGTTTGTGCCTTCGGTGTAATATTTTGAGCTCGGGGAGAAGTCTAGCCGACTCGCTGGAGTCTCGCCGAAACGAAATGGTTTCGGCATAATGTCTCACCAACTGAGGAGTCTCGCCGAAAGGGTATATGGATATCGGTAAGACTCTTGGCCGAATGTTTTGTCTTCGATATGAGGTCTTGTTGACTGAAGAGTCTCGCCGATGGTTTCAATCTTCGGTGTGACTAATGGGAACCTGCTATGATCTCTTGCCGATTGAATGATGTCTTGCCGAGTGCGGGTATTTTGCCAATGGAGGAGCACAGCGATATGATTCTTGAGGACTCGCTATAATGTCTGGCCGATAGCGATAGTTTGGGCGACAATCTTTGACATCGGTGTAACTTTTTCCGCTCGCTATGAGTCTCGCCGACAGTTGTGTGTTATGCCGATAGCTGCTGTGGAGCATTGTAAGCATCGGGGAGACACAGTTAGTGTCTCACCGACATGCGATTCTGTTTGAACGACTTTTAACCACCTGAAAATCTTACGTGGTGTCTGTTCAACCAATCAGAGGAAGTTGAGGGCAACCTAGTGGTAGTTTGACTGTGGTGACCATCCTGTGAAGAAGATCAACGGAATGTGAGCGGTATGGATTTGCTCTGTGATCGAAAATGATGAATTGATTTGGTGAACAGTGGTGCCGTCTGTGAAGGGATCTAAGCAGGTAAATCTGATGCTGTTCCTCAAGGAGGTCAACTTGTAGGAAGATCTAGAGCAAGAGGAGAGCAAAAAGGAAGAGGCCACGAGTCACAATGACAGCTGTGATGTCTACTGGCAAAGGTCGATCGACATTTATGACAATGCTGCAGACCATTCAAAGCGGCTCTGATGAGGCTCTCGAGGGTGGACACGGAGGCCAGAAGATAATGCGATGGTTGCAAAAGATCTAAAAGACCATCCTTGGAGCGATCCTTCACCGACATGGACACGGGGGAGGCACATTGAATGTGATTAACTTTATTCCAAAAGATCTGAGGACCGACGTGTTTAGGAACCGACTCATTTTTTGTAAACCCTAGGGCAGGGGCCAACGCTTTTTAGTTTTTGTTGTATATATGGCTTTTTGGCCTCTTTTTGTAGGGAGTTCTTCTTATGCTTTTATGAAATTGTGACTTTTACAGTCCTCTCTCAGATTAGCAAACTTTTGTAACTCATTTGGAGCATGATATATAGAATTTACCTTGGTTACCATTGATGGTTCAATTTGCCTTCTGGTTCTTGCAAAATATTGTGCATTTTCAGGTGATTGATCAAGCTACTTCGTGAAATCTTTCTATTTCCTTATAGCTTTGTCTCATGTTAGCATGCCTTTCTTTGCAAAAGTAGTATTATGTAGGTTACAAATTGTGTTTTACTGAATTGCATATGAACTTTTAATTTGTGAAAAATTGCTTTTCCTTCTTAAAAGTGTGTGTATGTCAAACCTGTTTGTGAAATACTTATGCATAATCTGTAGAAACTTGTTGTGCAGTCCCATATCTATCATCAGTATTCAAGTGTAACCGGAGTGTCTCATTGCTCTTGTCAATTTGGTGTATTACCATAGGATTTAATTTTCATTTTCATGCACTCCTCCCTTTTCCTTACAAATATCAATAGTTTAGGTGATACCAAAGGAAGCCGGCCTTCTCCGGAGGTTCTTTTCCATTTTTTAGGTGACCCACAACTTGGAAAAGTTCCCATGTTTCTCTGAAATATTAAGTTCTGCAACTTGATAAAGGTGCAAATTTCAGTAGATAACACTTATCAATCATCAAATGCAGAAATTAATACAACATCGTTCTTGTAGTCATTCGTGATTTCTGGGACTTCATACAAGAAGGGACGATTCTCAGTTTGCAGCCCTGTTTGCAGCAGCAAGGCCGATTTAGAGAGACAGAGGCGATTTCAGCCAAGGAAGGTCAGGAAAAATCAGATAAAATTTGTGAAGGGGTGCCTAGGCCTAAACACCCCAACCGTACCACTTTGGAGGAAAAAGGCTGCATATCATTGAAGAATCAAATTATTTATGGAGGTGCTTTTTTGACTGTAATATTCTGGCAGCCATGGTTATTTTCTTATCTTTTCCGGGTATGCTTGTAATCTGACTTTCTTGCAAGTATTCAATAAAATCAGCTATTTGGGGTGTTGCTATTTAGTTCTAGATTATTATAATTGCTTCCTTTCATTTCCAGCATTGTGTCTTTATTTGCAAAAATACAAAAAAAGTAAAAAACCCTCACAAAACACAAAAAAATTATAAAACAAAAGAAGACTCAAAAACTAGGGCACGAAGCGTTCTTACATGCTTTGATACCACTGTTAGATACTGCTCTAGAATCGCTTCACAATAACAGTGATATGTGGATTGCACGGTCAAAAAATAACAAGTATTGATTCACCAAACACTGCGATACCAACTGATAATTGAAAGTGATAGTTCACAACAATAAGAGAGTAGATAAGATGACATACAAATTCAGATCGGAAGCAAATGCCCATGCTGTTCCATATATATATATATAATATCGACATAAAGGTTTGTATTGCTAAATCACATCTATAGGTCTGTAATTAAAATGATATAATGACAATAGAATTGAAAGCTAAAGAGCAGGAGAATTCGAAGATCCAGTGCTTTCGATTTTGATAATTCGATTCAACAATAATCAAAGATAGTAGTTGCAAATAAGAATGTATATATATATGCGTGCACTCACTGTCTTTACACATCAAGCATCGCTACAGCTGATATGACCGAACGTCCTATAATTATAGACAACAACAACACTCATTGGAATGCGGGAGCTTCTCCGATTCACATTGATTATGAGGTTCAAGCAGTTGCACAACCCAGCTTGAAATCCAGTGGGTGGGTGACTGTGTTGCAGGAGTTGGGTGTTTGATTCATGTGATAGTGCAAGTAGGAATGGAGCTATGAATAGATATTCTCCCAATGGCGAGTAATTGAGTCTGGCACCCTTCCAGTGATGCCACCCCTGAGATTCGTCCCTTTGCCCAGAATGATGGTTGTTGGTCTTGCACAGGGGTATGTTGCCGTGAATGTGGCTAGAGCCCGAGGCTCGGCCACAATAATCGCCTTGTCATTATCATGTCCAACTCCTCTCTCCCGATTCCAAACTGTAATGCAGAATGTGAAGTTAGACCTGAGTTGTGTGAATGAATAACAAAATCACACTAACTGAATAACTCTATAGTGAGAACAAAATTAGAATAGAATTGATTGCATGTTAAGAGCACAAACAACATATGAGATTGGCATCCCACTTGCTGCTGATCATATAGAGGTTTTTGTCTCTATTTGATCTGCCTAACTACTTCAAACTGTGATGCTCTCCTTCAACAAACAATCCAACATATATATGCAACATAGGTGCCTTCCCAAATGGGTCGGCCAAATAGGACCAATGTTTTATTTAAATTTAAATGTTATTATTTAATTATTTAAATTTTATTTGTTATTTAATATTAATTATTTTGGTGTTGAAAAACACCATTTACCCGCTACAATTTGAAATTGGGCCCAAATGAAATTGGGGACATGGCACAATATTCTTAGAGTTCCTAAATCCTAGTCTTCACGCAACCCAAAATATTTAAGCTTTGGTGGTTCCAATTGGTTGGATTTGTAAGAATCCGTCCTGAATTCTCTATGCAAAGTTTTAACTCTTTCACAATTTCATTGTATTGACAATTCGTCAAACAATTTATGTGCAATTGCACATGAATTTTTTTTAATATAGACAACTGGTATAAATGATTTAAAGCAATTTGACAATCTCTTCACTACACTTCTCCAATTTATCAGACACAAGATTAAGGAGACAATAAAGCAAAATGTTTGCAGCATTGAGACTGAAATGTATATTGATTAATTTCAACAATCTGATGTATTGAAGTATTGATCATAACAAAAGAACATATCAAACTCTGACCTTAATGGTAGCAGTTCGAATCATAGAGATTTAGTTGCAACAGTCATCTATATGCATTCATATTTTAATATTTATTAATACTTTCTCTCAAAGATTTCCCACGCCAACTTCTAGCAGCCTAGCATACACTTCAAGGTCTCTAAAATATTTCAATTCAATAACACCATCACCTTGAGGTTCCACGTACTCATGTCTAGGGTGCGGCGGTTAGAGGGAAAGAGATAAGTACCCCTTATTCTTCAAGAAATGAGGTGGCAATGCCAACCAATGTCTACGTGGAATTTAAATACCCTCCCGAACACTTCAAGAAAGGATTGTGGCACAACATCCTTTAAATAGTTGCAGTTACAGGGAACTCATACCATCTACAAATGAAATGCTCACCCAACCTCTATGAGAGATCATGTGATGGTCCTATCTTCAATGTCACCTGTCTCATTTCATACATTCAACTATAATTGAGGGTGGCTCTTCTTTCTGGATAATATGGAGTAGTTCGAACCACATATATAGTCGCTCCAGATAGTGACTTCGCTGTCCAACACTTGGTGGTTACCAAATATAACTTGTATGCTAAAGGAAATCGAACTAGGCCGATAAGAATCCAAGCTGCATATGCCAAGGGTCCCACCAGCCAGAAAGTTTAACGCCAACACTAAAGAGAGTCAATTAATATCTTGCTTCATTCGCCAAGCTATGTGTTGCTAGCGTCAAGGTTACTCTTCTAATCTCCGCACTTCCCTACATATATTCTATGGAACGACACCACTTATATATTTCTTACCACTCCCTTTAACTCACTGACCAACCCCAGAACATTTTGGCTGACCTTTCCCCATATATCTGCTCAGCCCCATATGACATATCTATCCTTCAATGCCTTTGTAAGGTGCTTGAATCTTTAGTTTTCGTCACTCCAGAAAATAATGAAAGAAACCACAAATATTATAATACTCAATCACCCAACAAATATATCTTATTCCCACAGCACCCATAATTAACCCTCAGAATCAGTATACCAGCGCCAATTATCAAATCAACACTGATTCCCTCTTCCTACTAAATTCTGAGAAATTAAATCAAATACCTTTGTTCTAAAAATTTGATTAATTATTATTAATATACTTGAAATTTGTCTTTGCAACTTAACAATGAAGCACGATGAGAATCCTACAATGAATTCACTTGCAAGGGATTTGGGTCTTCGTCCAATCCCTCAAACTTGATGGTTTTCGTCCGTAAGACTGGAGAACTTGTAAAGCCAAGTTCTCCAATTTTTCCTAAGATTACTAATTTTCCAAAAAAACCCAATGAATTCTTTTTACCACCTTTTTTATATTTAAATATTACTAATTTTCCAAAAAAAGCCAATGAATTCTTTTTACCACCTTTTTTATATTTAAATGTTAAATATTTTGCCAACCTAAAGTAACTTTATTTAATATTTGAGCATATTATATAATAAAGTTGTTGGCGTAACAACTAACACCTCTGGAGTACAAGTTGTTATGAACAGCCTATGCACACTACGCAATGAGTGCTCTTCGAATTATTGAGGGGAAGCTCCCTCGATGTTCTTTGACAAATATGCTTTGTAAAGAAAAATAAGCTAAAACTCCTTCCTGTCTTTTTGTTTCAGCTGCTAGAGGCACAAGACTTTCTTGAAAGAACTTTTACGTTGCAGCTGAGTTTTCTCTGGTTTTGCAAATCAACTAAACTACAACTTATATCTATCCAATCTCCTCAGGAAAACAGAGCAAGAGGAAACGGAGCAAGGTTTGACTATCTGACGATAAGTGGGTTTAGACTCTCTACTTGGGGGCAAGGTGGCACAACTATCATCTCAATCTAAACCAACTTATTGGGCACAACAGATTTAAGAATTCACTAAGACGATCTTATGGAACCCTGTGTGGCATAACACTCGACCCAAACAGCAAAGTCTTCACGAAACAGCCTTTATCTTTATAATCTCACGAAACCCTATGTGGCATAACCTTTGATTATATCGATAAAGATTCACAAAATAGATTTATCGCTGCAACTTATCGAAACCCTGTGTGGCATAACGATCGATCACAATGATAAATAAACACAAAACAGCCTTATCACCTCAATCTCTTGGAACCCTATGTGGCATAGCAATTGACTTCAATGATAAAGATGCTTAAACAGGTTTATCTAAACTATGGAAGAATTCAACATCACAATCTTTTGGAACCCTATGTGGCATAACAATCAATTGCAATAGTGAAGACACATGAACAAATGCGAAAAAGAGCAATATTGAGGGCAAGGTAGGCGCAGCATATATTCCTCTCTCAAGCAAAAGTTATTTACAAATGAGCAAAAGCTCTTATTTATATACATCAAGGTGTAGGGAACCCTAAAATCACCTTGTGTCATCTATAGTTCCTGCAATGCATGCAAGCAATGCGCCCAACCCTAATTAAGCAAACTATACAGTTAACTGGGCAACTACCCTCAGTTTAACTGAAACATCTAATCTAAAATGGACAATTGTGCGAGCATGCACGTCCTTATTAAAACAAGTTAACTGGAAGACTATCATCAGTTAACGAAAACCCTAAATACAACTCCAAGTGAACAAGGCGATTCTCAGAATAGGTATGCATGTGATGACAACCCCGAGTTAACTGAAAAGGGTAAGATCCAGTTTAACTCGTGTGTGTGAAGTCTATTCTGAGAAGTGGGAACTGAAGTTCACTGTGTGTGATCTCGAGCAATCAACCCCTCAATGAGATTGTTGACTGTGTCACTGTCCTGAGCGATGAGACTCTGACGAAGGATGCTATGTCGATGCGGCATGTCCTCACCGGTACGTGATCTGGGGAATTTGAAGTTCCTTCTGCTCCTCAGGCCTTCATCGAAAGATGTTGACATGTTGTAAGGTGAGTAACCTTACGATAGCCCCGTCTCCCCAGCGAAAATGGGTATGAATGAGTGCACGGAGTTACAT
>VDFB02162646.1:0-31105 GCA_007258455.2 Sequoia sempervirens
GCAATCACTGATCAACATAGCCCAGTCAAAATGTTTTGTGCCATCAAGAATCCTGGAAATGATGTAAAAAATCCATGGTCGGAAAGTGCTAGCATTTTCTTGACCTGTAACTCGATCGAGTAGAGTTATCAAAACAACAACCTCGTCCTTGAATTCACCACGACCAACCTTTTTAGGCATGTTGGTCTTCTGAACCTTCAACCATCTCTGAGCCACCTTTCTCTGTGAACGTTCTTGATCTCCATCCTGTTGACGTGGTTTTTGAGACCGCACCAACACAGAATAAAGTCGCCAATGGCTACTCTATCCTCTCTTGAACAAAGTATTCAGCATGCTAAGATTGCGAGTGAGTTCATGCTTTCAACTCCAAGGTTCCTTTAATGCGAATAGACTCAGTTGGCTCGATGTGATTTTGCTGGTATTTCAAGGGGACTTACACAATTGTTCGACAGCTGACAGCAGACAGTAGACTAAGGGCTTTCGTGTAATTCAAATGAGCACAAGTCTCCTAATTCTAATTGGAAATGAACTGAATTTAAAAGAGTGTAGGGATAAGAGTGTTCTAGTCTACTCTAAAGCGTGGGACATGGCGATCAATTCTCACGGACTTCAACCAAGCTCCGTTTTGCCTCACTTCGGACAGCTTCCTCGGAACTGGTGCAATCTTCAGAGGAATGACTCAAGATGTTCAGATCACGATTTAGCATGAAGACACTATCACAACGACGCATGCCAACATATAAACCATAATCGAAGTTAAGCTTCACAAAGTTCCAGTTGACCACGCAAGGCGAACCCATCGTCAGCGAGCCCGCTAGTGGTATGGACGAACGAAGTCTTGTTCAAATCGAGCACCACATTCCACAATTGCTAAGTACTTGCATGAAATGAAATCTACTTTACTTTAAGCTACGTGAATTGGAAGGACGAAGAAGCCTCAACAACTACTCATACCAAAGAAGAAATCACCATCAATGAAAAATTCTTTTATTATGAAAGCATTCATGACAACTTCTTACAAAGTATTCAATGGGAAGACTTTCCTTCCTTTTCAATCTAAAATATACTATCAACTATCTAATTGCTCTCTACTCCTTCTCTGCTATCCTAACTCTGAACTAATCTAATTTCTAATGAGATACAAATGAGGGGGACTCCCCTCTTTTATATTGGCCAGTCCAACGGATCTTACTCCGGGGATATAATCGGCCGGATGGCCTGCATTGTGCCACCTCAGCCCTAAACAAGATTCGCCCTAAAAACCGCCACCAAGAGGAGTGGGGTAATAAATGAGCCATAATGTCCATCATCCTTCTAGAAGATTCCATCCTTAAAACGCGTTCACACTGTTCTCGATCTTCTTCTTGACATTGTTCTTCAACTTTGCTCGAGCTTCCATCATCTTGGATTACTTTCTTCATCACCTTAAGTCATCATCGCTTGATCTCGACATTCCTCCTGCAAAACAAGCAAGGAGAAGAGTATTAGAACACTTCATACTATAGATTCAACTTACTTACCAGGATTTTCGCACTTTAACTTCCAAGGGTTCATCGTCTTCACTAGCCAGCTTCGCGTTCAAATTCTTCATGCCTTAGCCAAATTTTCAACCCATCTTCCTCAAGGGCGTATCATCTTTGAGAAATTCATTTCACTAACTGGAGCTCCGATACTCAATTTCGTTCATCTCTGACTCTGGAAGATTAGTCCCACGAAGAATTTGAGCAAATTCACCTAGGCAGTTCCTTTCAAATTCATCGTCTGAAGGATTTCACATTTTCTTCATTTTGCCTTAGAAAATTTTCAAATTTCCCTTAGGAAACTCATCAATCCGGTGCCCATCAAAATCTTCATCACAGAATCCTCGACAAGCTGTGGAAGACCTTAAAGTCCATTCCTCATCGATAATCTTCAATACCCAGAAGAAAATTTCCTTCAGAACGCGTTGAACTCATGGGTGTACAACGAACGGGTTCATTTAATTTTCTTGAATTTTGAACCTTAGAAAATATTCTTCCATCAAATTTATTCTTGTTCTTCGATCCTGAAGTATTTCTTTGCTCTGACTTGGAAAATTTTATTGTTCCTGTGAAACTGGCATTCACTGACTTCACCTTTGGCAATTCTACTCACGCTTCAGGAAAATTCCATCACCTTCATGTCCAGGCGTATTTTCTAAGGAAGAAAATATTTTGCCTTAGAAAATTTTATTCAACTTTGCTCACTTTGCCTGGGAGAAAATTTTATCCAACTTCATCCATCTCAGAGAATTTTCTTTCAAGACACATCACTTTGTATTTTATTCTCCATAAAATTTCCAACGCCTTAGGAATTATCATCAACACCTTAGGCGCATTTGGCACTTGATGAAGGATAAAACCATGCCTAGCATTTTATTCATCCTTGGCAATATTTTCTAACACTTAGGCATTTTATTCTCCAACGCCTTGGCAATATTCATCACCACCTTGGGGCGCATTTGACATTTGAAGAGGAATAATAACCACGCTTAGGAGTATTTTACTTCTTATTCACCACCTTAGGCGCATATCACTTGCCATATAGAAATTTCAAACTTCAACGCCTAATATCTATCCTCCCTTTTACTTTATCCTTTGGCACATTTCACACTTGAAGAGGGTGGAATATTCAACGCCACCCTTAACCTCTTCTTGTTCTTGGTGCATTTGAGAGGGTGAGAGGGATTTTTAAATTTGTCTTTTACATGCTAAGTTGGGCGCATTTTACATGTCTAAGAGGATGAAAATCTGTCACACCACCTTTTTGAATATTCCCTCCTTGCTTTGTCTTGACATGCCCTCATTTGGGCGCATTTTGCTATGGGAGAAGGATGAAAATCTTTGACCCCTTTGACTTCTTCCTTGTTAATTCCTCTTGCATGGGCGCATTTTACTAGTGGAGGAGGATGAAAATTTACACTTAGAAAATTTTGCAACATGAGACCTTGAGCTGGGCGCATTTTGCCATAGGAGCAGGATGAACTTTGTTGACTTCCTTTGACCTCTTTCTTTTGGGCGCATTTTGCCATGCCTGCAGGATGGGCGCATTTAGGGGGTGGTGGAGGATATTTCCATGCCTTAGAAAATTTTGCCATCAACTCTCTCAACTTGGGCGCATTTTGATGGGTGAGGTGGATGAAAAACTTTGACTTAGAATATTTTCTTCATATTCCTCAGGCAAGTTGGGCGCATATGGAGGCATGAGTAGGATATCTTCATCACTTAGAAAATTTTTATCACTTGCCAACTAGATGAGGGCGCATTTTGGCATGAGAGCAGGATGAACTTTTGATGCCTTAGCCATTTCTCAACTTCAGCTGAGGTGGGCGCATTCTGAAGGTGGTGGAGGATGAACTCTAGACTTAGTCATTTTTCCTGACTTCTGCCAACTTCACAACGTCCTGCTATTTATAGTAAGTCTCTCAATTTTCACACTACAGGAGCTCAGGTCGATTTGAAATTTTGAACATTGGGTCCTCATGACTTCATCCACCTGTTGAGACTGCTATTTTTAGTTGGCCTGCTATTTTTAGCCCACTTCTGAAGGTGATCTACTATAAATAGTAACTGCTTGCTTTTGATAGCTCCGCTGCTCCGATTAACTTGAAATTTGAATGAGGCGCTCCTCACCACGTGACCTGACTGCTGACACCGCGCATGCACTGACTTGCTATTTTAGCTTGTTTCAAATTGACTTACTATAAATAGTAAGTGCTCCGCTTTGACTTGAAATTTTACCAGCAGATAGCCTAAGATGCATTGTGGTTTACACGGTTTTCAAAATTTTTTTGCCCTTCTTTTAGGTCCAAGCCGAAACCCTAATTTGCTCTGATGCGACTATCTCTCAAGCTGCGCTGCATCAGCTCCTGATTCCGATGTAGAAGGAAGGGGACGCGACCGCTAAAAAATAGTAAGTTCCCGATTGAGTGATTATCTCCGTTTGCATGTCATACCACCGTGAAGCTCTCGAAAAACCCACCGGAATCATTCGACATGCAAAGAAACCCCGACATGCAAACCCTAAAAATAGCCTCGAAGACTAATTCTGAAAGTTGTCGCCCGTTTTGCATGTTATACCATCGCTGCGTCGGAAAACCCAAAAGGAATATGCATACGAGAAAACTCGATCTAAGCCCCGAAATTTGCTCGAAGCCGGATCGCTAAAAAATAGAATGTTGTGCTTTTGCTCAAATTTTGCACGCGTACCGATATGCTCAATGCAGTGTGACTGTCGGAATTTCAAAAATGCTGACAAATTGCCTGCAATTGCACACTTACTAAAAATAGTAAGTACTCAGAATTCGATGGAAATCTGCTGAGAGCCTGCTAGAAGCATACTGACATCAATGTTAGTCTCAAATTTCAATTTACTCACTTCATTTGACCTTAAATTAGCAAGGAAGCTCAAAACCCTAATTTTCAGACTCGGCCAAACTCATGTTTAAAATCAATGGCGGAGACATCCCCGGAAAGGACAGATAGCAGAACGAGAGGGAGAGACAAAACCAGAGCCAAAAGACGAGGAACGGAGCAAAAACTAGGGGGGTCCCCATTTTGAATGGGGTGATGTGTGAAAAGGTCACAACACATCCCATATCTTCTCACAGGCCTCAATAACCACAGTGAAGTTATCTGAACGAGAAGGAATAGCAAAGCATTTCTCGACATCTTTTGGCTTAAGACTGCAGATGACTCTTCCATTAGCTGATCTGATTTGTTGTGAAGACGAGTTGTAATGCTTGATGCAAGCAAGAACAAACTCGAGATCAAAAGCGGTGACCGGAATAGATGCTGCTGCCAACAACTCAGAACGTTCAAGATTCCTCAATTTATTACTGCTAACTCCCTCCAAACTACTTAGGTTAACCACTGGATATACATGACCTAAGTCTGTGTTTGAAGTTTTAACAAAATCATGTATAAGAATTGATTTGGTCTTATACTCTATGAGATTGAATTGCATTTTGGAAATGAAGACTTTTGACTGTGAAGTTGAATATATTTGGACAACTTTCCGAAAAGGCTGAAAATCTTTGGACGAGGCTAAAAATAGCTTATGGCAGGAAAAATTTTCGGAATTTTTCTGAAATGTGGGTTTTGTGCAGAATCAAATTCTAAGACAACCCATATAGCTCAATTCTCAAAAAGATGTGTTTCTGACCCACATGCAAAGAGATTCTCGGAAAAAAGCACAGAGCTTCAGAATGAAGGCTATGGGGCAATTTTCTCGAAAAAATCTAAGACATGGGTTTTGCTGCAAATGTTGAAGTACGCGAACTCAGATGATCAAACTCTGAAAATATGCTGAATTTCTTTGACATGCGTAGAAAGTACCTAAGATGAGAAATAGAAGAAATAAGACAAAAGAAGGAAGGTTTTATTTGTTTTGCTTCTATAGAATTCGCCTATCTCTGACTTGAATTTGATGAAACCTGCATGCAAATTGAAAACAAAGTCTGGAATATTCTTCTTCTGAACAAACTGAATCCGTTGCTACGAAGAATGCTGAAATCTGAGACCTGTAGCACCTTCAAATCACTGTTTGCTAAAGAAAAACATATTTCTCTTAGCTTGGGATGAAGAATAATGGACGCCTAACTCTGAATAAATAGACTTTCATCACCAAAATTGTGATAAATGCATGCAAACCTAAAAATGGTGCTTGACTTGTGATTGGACCTCAAAAATCCACACCTAGCCAATGATTGGTTCTTAAAACAGTTAACTGAAGACGAAAATGCCCTAAATAGGGCGCCATCTTTGAGACTAAAAGTCGCCACCTTTAGAACTTTAGTTGAAAATCCATATTAGGGCGCCATGCATATCAAACTCTAATTGAAAATCCAAGCATAAGTCGCCATGCTTAGAAAGACTTCAGTTAAAAATCCATATTGAAGCGCCATCTTCAAAGACTTCACAAAAATCCAAATATGCGCCATGCATTCAAACTTTAGTTGATTTTTGACATGCATTTTAGTTAAGTGGACATGCAAAACAGTAAACTTAACATGCAAAGTCGGTTAACTAAACGTGCAAATTAGTTAACTCAACATGCAAAACTGAAAAAGCACTCAACATGCAAAGATGTTAATTGGAGATAACCCAGAAATCGTTCTCTTCAACTGAAAGTCAAAATTCAAATATTTAAATAATATTCAAAATTCCTCTTTTAGGCGCACATGTGACTTTTAAATTTGAAAAATCAACTTTGACTTTTGGCGTTTTTCTCCAGACTTAGCCATTTTTCATGAAAACTAAATTTTGAACCTCTTCCGGAGCCTTTGTTCAATCCCTGACACTGGCTGACTGACCTCACCGATTGACTGGCTGATAGGTGCATTGCAGAGCAGGACAAAAACTGATCAAAAGACTCCTTGAGACTGTAGACCATAAAACTAAGATCTGAAGGCTCAAAAATCCAAGCGCCCTTTGCAAAAGCTACGCTTTTTCTCAAACTTAGTCAAATTTTCTCCATCTTCATTCCGTACGAAAGAAAAAATGAATCCTCCATAACTTCTGTCTGACAAAGTTTCAGGACTGGATAACTGGATCACTGTGGAGCTGACTTCATTCCACACAACAGCTCCAAGACAACATTTCTTCAAATTCCAATATCTGAAGGTTGAAAAAGAAGGGCGCTGTTTTGAAAAGATGCTCTTTTCATCCCAAAGATAGCCATTTTTTAACTGACCAAAATATCACTAAAAATCCGACTGCAAGCTAACAAGACAACTTTTGACTTGACGGAGACAGACAGCGGAGAGAGAAATGCAACATGGTCAGGATGAATACCTGAGATCACCAGAAAGAAGGCATTCAAGGCTCCAAAAGTTGAAGCGCCTTTTTGAAAATGTGCTCTTTTTGCTTCTTCCTTGATATTTTGACCAAGATTTAACCTCGTGTTTGACTTCTGGCCCAGGCAATTTAGCAACTCAGATTCACCCACTGACGGATGCATTGCGAAGCCTGAGCAAATGTGAGACAAACATCTTAGGTAGCATTTAGTCAAAAACCTTCATTTGACCCCTCAAAAAGATGGGCGCCTTTTTCAAAAGCTACTCTTTTCCCTCCAGTGTTAGCCATTTTTGTCGTTTCTCTCATTTTCCGCTATATCTCCCGTAACTCGAGCAAAACAGGTCCGTTTAGCAGGCTTGATAGCTCGTTGTGAAGCTGACATGATGCCAGACAAATGTCTGCTAGAGGTGACAAACCCTAAAAACAGGATCTGAGCCCCTAAAAGATAGGGTGCCTTTTTGAAAATGTGCTCCCCTCTCCAGAGTTAGAAAAATTTGATGATTTTCCTTCAGATTTTCACTTTACTCAAAATTCTTTAGTATCAGATTGACATGAAACTGACACAAGCTCCATATTTGAAAAGCCCAAAAATGACCTTCTGACATCACTTTAACAAGGTTAAGACTATATTTAGCAAAATGCCTTAGTGAAGCAAAAAATTTGGTTTGGGTACAACACCTTTGTCAGCAGAAGGACCTTAGATAAGCCCTTCAATTTCAAGCACTTTGCTTCCTCTTGCCCCATCTATTTTCCAATACATGTAAGAAGTTTCCATCCTTACCACTTTGTTGCCAACTACTCAAGTCATTTATTCACGTCCGGTCTCTTTGCTTGCTTCCCCATCTCTTGTGTGACTTTACCACTGTTGCTGAAAGTTGTAGGCTCCCAAATCCGTAAAGCAAGTACATTTTTGAGTGTTAGGCATGTCAAACTCAAAGTAAAATATTTATAATTTATGATTAGACAAGGACAATAATAGACCAATTTGCTAAGGTGGGTAATGCCTTCTTCGACTTTAGGCTCTGCAAGGCCAAGGGGTGTATTACCTAAGGTGTTATATTGAAAATGACTATTGTGAACGAAAATCAGCCCTAAAACAAACCATACCTAGTGTATAGAACCTTCTTATTTGTGTAATGTCCCCTTCTGAGGAGTAGCCCGAAATAACTAATTAGCTTATTTTATTCTCGTAGGCTAAAGCTAGGCAAAAGGGAATAATTTAATTTAGTTATTTAATATTATCCGACCAAGCACATTTTATGGGTAATATAATTTAATTAATTTAATTAAGTTTCATAAAGTGACTTAAGCAAAATATTTAATGAAGTTTAATAAAATCACTTTATTACCTGGATTTAAATGGAATATTAAAAGTGTGGGAGTTTGAAATGTCTTTCTAGTGGCTTTGGGAATTAAAACAAAAGTACATTTGGAAGCTCATTTTCTCATGCTTGAATAATTTTGATGAAATTGGAGAATTCCTAGAGAAAACACACTCTTGGAAGAAAACCTGAGGGGTTCTGGTTTTGGTAATGCAAGATTCTACCTTAGCTGGTTGCTGAAGGGATCATTCAGATTTCTTGCATTGGATTTAACAGTTGAAGATTGAAACTTGTGAAGTCTTGTCCCAAGACAAATTTATGAGTATTGCAGATTGAATATGGATGAAAGGATGGACTGAGTAAAATATTTATTATTATTTCTTCTGGCATCAGACTTATCCGTACCATTAGCAGCTGCCAGGTCCATACCTTTTATATATTTCACTAAGGGACGTACGGCCAAAAGACTCTAAACAGGAGATGCAAATGAAGTTTAAAACATAGTTTATAGTTAGTGCCACCCTTTTACAAGCTGCAACGATTATACAGAGGGGGTGAATATTGGTATTGTTAGTTTGTCAAAGGCTGAAGTGCGAGGCATTCGGCATGGTTAGTTAAGATAAGTGTTGCTACCTAGCTGTCATCAAAGTGTCGTCGCCTAAGGAAGTCCGCAGCTTGAGGAAATTTCTTACAGGCTGGTGCAAAAGTTTTAGGTAGTCAGGTGAAGGTTGTAAGGAGATGGGGGGGTCAACAACGGTGTGGGACCCATATACTTGGAGTGTAGCCATTATGAAACCATCTTAGTATGGTAGTAGAGTCGACTTCTATATCAAGAAGTTGCCTTCCAACCATTGAATATCTTCTATATGACTATAACAGGTTAGAGCTGTACTCTTGCATATAAATTTTATGAGAATGAAATCTTTTCTTATTTGTGAACAAAAGTGAATCTGTTAAAAGTAATATTCAGCTATCAATGTTCACATTTCATGAGCTTTAAAAAGGGTCACATTATTGCAACACAATCTGCCATCAATAGCTTGCTATTCATAAACCTTAATTGGAAATAATACCTTAAGTAAGAACCTATTCAGTTCACAGTGGGTAATGCAAAAAAGTTGGAGTGAAATGGGCTTGAGATTTTATAGTGGAATCAGAGCCCAAGATCTTGCCAGCCGATGGGTTTTGGAGCAGGTTTTCTTTAGCCAATTTCTGCTATGGTCAGAATAATCTGCCGCATTAGGCCAAAACAGGTACATGACTCATTTTAGCCATTGTCTAAACAATAAGTTACCATTTCGGCCATGGATAAAATAGTTTGAGAAGCTCTAAAAGGGATAAGTAGGGACCTAGGGAGGACAAAAGAAAGATTTATGATGGTCAAAAATTTGAAATGACACAGTGGCAAAGTGGAATTATGGCAAAGGAGGGACCTAAGACATGGTAGGTTTACTCATGATAGCATTGATGTAATTGCTCTAGGTAAGTCCACCCCAGTCGTCTGATATGTTAGTGAATTGAAAATGTTGTGAAACAAGCCTGTTGAGTCCTTGACTATGAAATGGGATAATAATCCGTTTGATATATATACATGACCAATACTTCTTGGCATTATCCTGGGAACTTACAGGGGTCAACCATGTTGGATTGAATTATGGGTGGCAACCATACACAGAAATTAGAACTGTGCAACAGTGTTTACAACAGAGGAATTCATTTATTTATATCACTCAACTCATTTCCAGTCATCAACATTAAATGTCCCTCCAAGTCCAGATGTCCAATGGCAATCAAATAATTAACATTTCTTGTTCTTGATGTCACATTTGTACCTTTATGCTGTCATCGCTCAGCATAAGTTGGTTACAGTCATAGCAGTAGTCAACTAATTAACAAACATTCCCTGGTCAATGCTTGTCAAAGATGTCTCTGCTTATTTAAGCACTCAAAACATTCAATGCAAATGAGTACATTATTAATTTATGGCACAACTCACTTGTTGTTTCTTCATGAAACTATTAAGCATTTCTCACAACATTTCAATAGTTGCAGCCAAGACATGAAATAATAAATTGAATGATCTATGTTTACCAGCTCATTATGTATTGCATTACCTTTACTAGCTCTTGTTGTATATGTATCATGCCGATGACTTTGAATTGATGCAGATAATGGATTCTTTTTCTTTCATGGAAGGCCATGAAATACATGACAAAGAGACATTTCCTACTCTTAATGGAACCTCTGATAGAGCCAATAATCCTATAGCTGTTCACTTTGCTTCTAGTTCTCAAGGTGTATCAAGAAATCATGATCAACATGCAGAGAATGGTTGTTTAATTCATTGTGAGCACTTAAATGAGCGATGTATATTCAAGGATAGTATTATCTCAGGATCTCAGCATGCAACTCCTCCAGATTCCATAGATTATGAAATGCATACAAGTGGTTCTTTTCCAAAATGTTCTGGCATGCATAGGCTAAGGATGAAAAGAAAGCATGAAGAGCATTGTAATTTAGGAGCAAATGATCACACAGATGGGTGTGATTCTAAACAGTTAAGTACATTCTTACACAGATCCAAGGAATCATCAAATGGTTCACAAAATGAACTTGTTAACTCATATTGCAGCCATAAAGAAGTTGTTTCTTTTATATGGGCTGTTTGCAGAAGGGTTATACCTGAACCTTTACTTGGATCCAAGCATAATTGGAGAGCATTAAGAAGCAATATTGGGAAATTTGTGAAGCTAAGGAGATTTGAAAATTTTACTCTGCAGCAATGTTTGTACAAACTTAAAACATCTCACTTATCTTGGTTGAATAGGACTAATTTATCTTGTGAATGTTGGGCTTCTCCGAATAGTTTGAATGAAATATGCCCAATATTTCTTTGTGATTCTCTGGAAGACAAGAAGCAACAAGCATATCATTACTGTAGAGATACAAACAAGGATGGGACAGGTTCACACAATTTATTTTTACAAGAAAATTTATTAGCAAACTGGATATTCTGGCTTTTCGCAGGCATGATAGTGCCACTGATTCGAGCTCACTTTTATGTTACTGAAACACAGAATGGAAAGCAAAATGTCTTTTACTACAGGAAAAATATTTGGGCTAAGATATTGAAAGGTGCAGTAAAAAATCTTACCAGAAGCAATTACAAGCAATTAAATGCTGAATCATTGGCAAGCATCTTACAAAAGAGGTCTCTTGGATTTTCACGTGTTAGAATTCTTCCAAAGGAAAAGGGAGTCCGACCTATTGCAAATTTTGGTGCACGATCTACAACATGGCTTCAGCTCACCAGGAACTCAGGACAAACTGTTAAAAAGAGAAAGACAAATTTATTGGCAAACAACTTCCTGATTTTGGATGTAAGAAACAGGGAAAAAGCTTGGAAGAAAACAGGTTTAATTGAGAAAAATGCCCAAGTTTCTGTACATAGTTTACTGAGCAAAAGTAACAAGGATGCAGAGATAGAAGATAAATGTGAATACTTTGCTTTTGATCAAGTAATCTGTGATAAGTCAAATAAGGAAAGTGAAAATTTGTGTGGGTCTGATTCTAAAGTCAATCTGGCTTTTAGATCTATAAATTCAGTGCTTTGTGATGTACATCACTGTTTAAAATTTGAACAAGAAAATTTTTCAGAGGCTTTAGGGTGTTCAGTATTTGACTACAATGATATTTATCTAAAACTTAAGCCCTTTGTTTTAAGCATGAAGGATTCTTCCATGGGTCTGCCAAAGTTATATATTGCAGTGTGTGATGTGGCACAAGCATTTGATACTGTTGACCAAGATAAGCTTCTTGATGTGATGCAAAATATTTTACAAAGGGAGGAGTATTTTATACAGAGGTACACACGGGTTTCATGCACAGCAAAATCTGTCAAAGTTTCATATGAAAGGGATTCTGTTGAAGAGAGGGGTATAAACTTTGCAAAATTTGCAACAATGAACCATTCTGCCAAGCATTCACAAGGAATTCTCATTGATCAGGTTTTATTCATACTTGTTTTTCCTTGTATGTTTTGATAACTAGACTAACAACAACTCAATACCTTTTTATTTCCTTATGCACTGTTTTCTTTTAAACTTATAGTTTTGTGTGGTTGAGATTAACATTGTAGTTGTTACTTGTTAGCATTTTAATTTGCACCTTTTAGTGCAACACAAACTGAAATAGATGTTTAGTACTATTGTTTTTTGAATTAGAAGCAAATGCTACCGAAAAACAAAAACTAACCTAATTCAAACAATATATACTTGCTATTTACAATTTGTACAATGTTTTTCTCGGATGGTGCACACATGGCAACAAAATTAAAGGTATATTTTTTGGATTCATCTAGGGAAAAAGACTGCCACATAGTTCAACTTGAGGCAAAAGGTTTTTATGCTTTTTTGACTGAAAGAAAACCATACAATTACTACTCTTTTATGCTGTTCAGTTAAACGTAGAGATTGAATAAACTTGCAATACAAAGGTTGCAAACTTGCTAAAAGTAATTTAAACTACCTCAAGTTTCAACATATAACAAATAATACAAAACATCTCAATAACAATTTACAAGCAAGGTAGGCATTACTAAATTTTATTGAATGAATAATGAATTATGGCTCAACAATACTGAACCCTAAGCTAAGTGCTAAAAACATTTATTTATAAGGTTTACAATGCTTTGCATGAGAAAATAATAAAAAAGATAAACACGACTTATACTCACAAGCTGGCCGACCTAGGCATGAAATCACTTTTTCTTTATAATTTCGAACTCCCAAGTTGGCCCAACCACCTCAAGACAAGTTAGGCGCCCAAACTTATTTAAATATTTGAATTAAATATGTTTTATTGTCCTTTTTCGAGCACCCCACTCAAATAATTAAAATAATATTATTTTATTTCATTTTGGACCCCTTTTAACCTCCAAATGAGCCATCCTCGTTTCACAAAAATAATTAAATTATTTTGATGCTTCCAAAAATAATGTTAAATTGAGGAAAATTATTTTCCAAGCTCCATTTGTCCAGCAAAAATCCCTGTGTGAAAATTGTGTCCACTTTGAAAAAAGGGAACATTATAGTCCTCCCTTCTCGAGATTGCTTGTCCTCAAGCAATAACAAAACTGCATCCTCCAAATTTCCAAAGGCTCCATCCTTCAAGAATACAAAATCCATCAAGGACCAAACACTATACCAATCTGAAGCCTTGAAGAAAGCCATGCCTGTCAACAAGTGATGAAGAATGTGAACTCTGAAATACAAAGACAAGTCTCCAAGCTTCTGCTGCTCCACTTTGATACAATCATCAATGCCCCCTGAGTTGTGAAGCAACTCATCAAGATCCCAACGAAAAAGTGTGTCAATGATGCCACCACTTGGATCCCAAATCACCACATCGTTGCATCCATCAGACATGAGGAGATAGAAGCATCTCAAAGTGCTATCAACACAAAACCACCCTCCAAGTCCTGTAGATCTCCCATGGATGTGAGGAATATCCGACATAGGTGCAAGAAAATGTATAACAGGTCCTCCTAAGTCTTTGATATGGAACAAAACAACAACCTCATGACTAAAAATCAGGCTTATGTGGGAGATGTTAATGTTAGCAGCTTCGGGCGTCACTTCCAACCACGACTTGAAGAAATAAATTTCATATAGCCTTATCGGCTATTCAATTTATTGAAGCCAATGTATAGTGAAGAGGCGCTTCTCTTGAGAACAAAATAATATTTTAATTATTGTTAAATAATTATTGTTGAGGCCGACTTCTTATTCGCCACCCTTGAGGAGTTATGATTTTTCATTTGAGGCCGACTTCATCCTCTTGAAAGGACGCGACCTCTCTCTCCCTCTTGTATATATTAGAGTTGGTCATTTGGAGAGATATATTCATACATTCATTCTGCATTCTTCCACAGTTCGAGTTCACTCAAGTGCGAATCATTCAAGAGTAGATCGAAGTTTCAAGGAGGCCAAATTATTGTCTTCTTGAAGGGCGATATTATAATCAAGATATTGCATCGAGTTGGTGCTGTTGTTTGGCCTTATAATCGGCCTCATTGTAAAGATCATTATTGATTCATATTCAATATATAAGTGATATATTGTTGCTGGGTTTTTCTCCCTCCAGTGGAGGGTTTTCCCAGGGTATATGCTGTGTCTATTTGTTTGAAATTGAATTAAAATCTGCTTATCTAACTCCTGATCCTAAAACTAACATGGTATCAGAGTGGGTTTAAGCAAGATCGTGATCAGATTTATATAAGCAGCGCTATCTTCCACTCTTGTTCTCATCTTCTTGGATCTATCTTATCTTCGAAAATGGTGAATGAGCTCAAGGTTGAATATAGACTTGAAGGTGCTTCCAATTTCACCTCTTGGAAGTTTAGAGTGTTGCTTGCATTGGAAGAGAATGAGATTGCTGATTCGTGGAGAGCGAAGTTCCCGAGACTTACGTGTAAGAACCGGACCAATTTTTTTTGTTTTTCATAAAAGATTACAATGCAACATGCACCCGTTAAGGTTAGCATAAACCAAAACGATGCAGAAAGTAACTCTAACCAGAATGTACACCAGGATCCCGATGCGGGCAAGGTGTGAGCATTGGTCAGAGGATCTCAAAGTAAATGCTGAACAAGAACTCTAACCAGAGATGCGCCGGCGAACGACGAGCATTCGGTCAGAGGATCCCTATCTATTGCAATACTGAAAATAGCTCAACACCAAGTATGTGCTACTCGATCCGTGAAGGGATAGGAGGCGACCATATGGCGGAGACTTAGGAAATTACAATGCAAGAAAGTAAAAGGCGGCAAGCCAGCCTCTTCCACTTATTCAGTGGGAATGTACAATAACTCAAATTTGCAAGATAAAGATGAAGTGCTGATAGTACTACTAACAGCTTACAATATATCAGAGAGATCACTTAAATTATGAGTATTTCTAAATATTTCACTGCTGCAAATGTGTAGAATGTTTCCGAAGGCAGAATACAACCTTTCAATGCTTATACTCTAACCAAGAGACAATTCTCTCAGTTCTGATTTATCAGACCTGCACATCAGATGGGTGAAATCTGCAAACCATTCTTCACTCAATAACTCATATCTCACTCAATACATGCTCAATTGACAAAATATCAAATGCAGATTGCTCTAAATACAATGGCGCCCAAAACAAGACCCCTAAACCTCACCAAACATCAATGAAACTTTCTGCACACATCCCAAGGCTGAAACAGAATGGTACGGCCCTCTTAAAAGGGCGACTTTGCTAAATAAAATCCAAAACAGCAAACTAAAATCTGTAACCTTGCAAGGTGGGTCGCCCCAATGAGGAAGGATGAAATATGGAATACCCAAAACGATATCTTTTTGTATTTTTGATTTATAAATGAAAACAGTCTACAGCTATGCAATATCAGCAACACAGAAACATGACTAATTGCTTGAATAACATCAACTAAATGCAAGTAACTCAACTACAATGCCAAAACAACCCAAATACAATCTAACCTCTCAACTAGTTGCTATCTTTCAAGCAAGAAGATGAGCCAATGCTAGGAGGTGAGCTTTCCTCGAAGCGAGTGCCTGAAATCAATCCAGCAGCATAACAGTGTAGTAGACAGATGGTGCCAAATGAAGAGCTGAGGCCAGAATATATAGACGAGAGAGAAACATCTAGAAGCTTCCAGAGGGCGCCCAAAACCCTAATTTCAAATTCACCTTTTCCCTCCAAGAGATGGCGTCCATATTTCACTTTTGCTTATTTCACATTTTAAAATAAAGTCAAACCTTCATATAGGCGTCCTTTTTCAAAAGCTCAATATTTGACTTTATAAAATACAACTTATTCCTCCATGGCGCCTAGACCCTTAAAGTCCCTCTTTTAAAACAACTTAAGTTGTGCTTGCTATACAAAAGGGTCATATAATATTAAAATATAATATTATAAGAAAATTACTTATCTCACCAAGAATAATGCGCCCAAGGCCAAGAACTGAAGTGCCAGCTGAAACAACTGAAGAAGTGATCCAACTGAACTGAAACCAACTGTCCACTGCCAAAAATAGAATTTACTAAAAATAGTAAATTCGCGAAGTTGCCCGGAATGCCAAACTGAACACACCACTGCGAAGCTCTCTGAAAACCCAGAAAGAATCCGCAGTCAGAAAACCAAACTCCAAGCAACAACCTCCTCAAAACTGGGAAACCCTAATTTCACCATCAGCATAGCCTCGGGTCTCCGGAATAGGCCAGTCAACAGAAATGATCAACTGAGAAGGGCATTACATTCGATGAAATGAGAAATCACTATGGAAGAAGAATGGCACTAAGGCGAAGAAGATTTTGGTTAATTTTGTGAAGGACCACCTTGTGCCGATCATCTCCAAGTTAAAGAAAGCAAGGGAAATGTTCAAGACTTTGGAGGGATTATATGAGATTAATAATACAAGCAGAGCTCTTGCATTGAGGCAACAACTTCATCATATCAAGATGGCGAAAGGAGAGTCCATCATCTGATTCTTCATGAAGATCACCAAGTTAAGAGATCAACTTTGCGCCATTGGTCATATGGTTGATGATAAGGACTTGGTCATGTTGGCTCTTAATGGTCTTCCTCAATCTTGGGAGCCATTTATCCAAGGTATCAATGGGAGATCAAAACTACCTAAGTTTGATTGCTTGAGGGTAGATTGCATTGAAGAGGAATCGAGATTAGCAGCACGAGGCAATGGGCAAAGCTCTACCAATGAAGACATTCATGTACTTGCCGCACAATCTTCAAAGAAGAAAGGAAGAAAAGGGAAGAAAGGCAACTTCAAGAGGAACAGAGATAAAAGATCAGATGGTGTTCCTGCATCTAAGAAGAAGAAGGATCTCTCCCATATACAATGCTTCAGATGTGACAAGTTTGGTCACTGTGCAAAGGATTGCCCAACTAGACCTAAACAACATGCTTCAATTGCGCAATTGGGTGAGATCTCTCCTCAGAAGAATTCAAGTGGATTTCTATTCTATTCTTCCTTATCAAGCAATGTTCCAACAGATAGCAACACTTGGTTGATTGATAGTGGTGCCTCTCGTCACATTACTGGGTTTAGAGAACATCTTTCAGATTTGGTGGAGAGAGATACTAGGATTCAAGTCATAATTGGAGATGATGCATGCTATTTTGTGAAAGGTGTTGGAACCTCCTCTCTTCACTTAGATTCCGGCATCTCTCTACAGTTGAGTGATGTGCTATTTGTACCAGACATCAAGCGGAACCTTATCTCTATCTTAGCTTTAGAGGACAAGGGTTATCAAGTTGCATTCTCTGAAGGTAAAGTTCTTGCATGGCCAAAGAACTCTAGCATCAAGATTGCTCGTGTGATTGGTGTTCGGCAAGAAAGTCTCTATAGACTTTCCACTTGTCCAATACATGCTTTGTTGCTTGATTCAACAAGTTCATGTGAGCTTTGGCATAGAAGACTTGCTCACCTTCACTTCAGAGCACTTCCAAGCATGGAGAAGATGGTCACAGGCCTTCCTAAACTCAGCCAGGATCATGAAGGTACTTGCCGAAGATGCGCATTGGGTAAGAATACTAAAGGTCCTTTTCATAGTAGTGAGAGTAGATCTAAATGTATTCTAGATCTTGTTCATTCTGATTTATGTGGTCCAATGTCTGTTGCTTCTTTGAGTGGTTTTTGGTATTGTATAAACTTCATTGATGACTACTCTAGAAAGACTTGGATTTATTTCTTAAAGACTAAAGAATCTGAGGAGGTACTTGAGAAATTCAAGGAATTTAAAGCTCAAGTAGAGAACTTGTCCAGGAAGAGGATCAAAGTTCTGAGATCTGACAACGGAGGAGAATACATCTCTGGAGGCTTCCGTAACTTTTGTATCGAGGTTGGGATTAAGAGGGAGTTTTGTGTCCCTTACAATCCACAGCAAAACGGTGTTGCAGAAAGGAAGAAAAAATCCATTGTAGAAGCAGCTAAAGCCATGATCCATGATCAAGATCTGCAAACCTTCCTTTGGGATGAAGCATCTAGGACAGCGGTGTATGTTCAAAATCGAAGCCCTCATCGTATTTTGGAGAACATGACTCCTGAAGAAGCTTTCACAGGTGTGAACCCTGAAGTCAGTCATTTGAGAATCTTTGGTTGTCTTGTGTACGCTCATGCGCCTAAAGATAAAAGGACAAAGTTGGAACCATCTGGTAAGAAGGGAATATTTGTGGGCTACAGTGAGACTTCAAAAGCCTACAAAATTTACATTCTAGGTTAGAAATTGATAGAGATTAGTAGGGATGTTACATTTGAAGAGGATGTTACATTTAAGAGATTTAAAGGCTCTCACATGGAGATAGATAATGAAGACCAAGAGTCTCATCAGGACATGGAAGTTGACCATACACCTGAGATTCAGATGGAGTCTACTGAACCTGAAGAAGATGGTGATCCAGTTGAGCCTTTAGAACCAACTGATGGGCCTAGAGACATTGTTATTAGTCAAAAGAGACCTCTTTGGGCTAGGCAAACAATGCAGGAGGCAGAAAAGTTTGCAGCCCCTAGAGGAACATTCAGAGAGAGCAAAAGACCACAAAAGTTTTCAAGCTATGTTGCATTGATGAGTCAAATCATTGAATCTGAGCCTTCTAGTGTTGAGGAAGCTATAAGTCAACAAGTATGGAGAGATGCTATGGCTGAAGAATATCAATCTATCCTCAAGAACGATGTTTGGGATATAGTACCTAGACTAGAAGGGAAATCTGTTGTATCTTCTAAATGGCTTTTCAAGATCAAGCATGCAGTTGATGGAAGCATTGAGAAGTACAAGGCTAGATTTGTGGCTAGAGGATTCTCTCAGAAAGAGGGAATAGACTATGAAGAAACCTTTGCCTCAGTTGCTCGTTATACATCCATCGGGACTATCATTGCTATTGCAGCAGCTAAAGGATGGAAGTTACATCAGATGGACGTGAAGACAACATTTCTAAATGGTGTAATTGAAGAAGAGGTATATATTGAGCAACCTGATGGCTTTGAGGTTCATGGGAAGGAGTCTCATGTCTGCAGATTGAAGAAGGCTTTGTATGGCCTTAAGCAAGCTCCTCACGCTTGGTATGAGAGAATTGATAGATACCTGATGGGCTTGGGCTTCTCCAAGAACGATGCTTATTCAAACCTGTACTTCAAGGTAATTTATGGCGAAGCATTGATTCTGGTTCTTTATGTTGATGATTTATTTCTTACTGGAGAAGATCACCTCATTATCAAATGCAAGAAGGAGTTAGCTTTTGAATTTGAAATGAAGGATCTTGGATACATGCATTACTTCCTTGGTTTAGAAGTATGGCAGAGGTCTAATGAGATCATTCTGAGTCAAGGGAAGTACACAATAGACATCCTGAAGAGATTTGGTATGTTGGATTGCAAATCCATGTCTACGCCAATGGAGACCAATTTGCAGAAGCTAAAAGAGGTTGCAGCTAGTTCAGATCTGGTGGATCCTACTATGTACAGGCAGTTGATTGGATCGTTGATGTATCTAGTCAATACTAGACCAGATATTTGCTATGCAGTGAGTGCACTTAGTCAGTTCATATGTGAACCAAGGCAAATACATCTAGTTGCAGCAAAGCATATCCTGAGATACTTGCGTGCCACAGTTGGGTATGGCTTGAGATATTCTTCTGGTGTGGACCTAAAGCTGCATGGATACTCTGATTCTGATTGGGTAGGGTGTGTAGCTGATCGGAAAAACACCTCCGGATGTTGCTTCAGTTTGGGGTCTCTGATGATCTCCTAGTGTAGCAGGAAGCAGTCTTTAGTGGCACTAAGCACCATAGAGGTCGACTATATTGTAGCTTGTGTGGCAGCTCGAGAAGTAGCGTGGCTTCAGAAGCTCCTTGCAAGATTATTTGGACAATCATTGGAGCTGACTGTCATTCATTATGATAATCAAAGCTGTGTGAAGCTTTCTGTCAATCCAGTGTTTCATGACAAAACAGAACATGTTGAGATCAAATACCACTATATCAGAGATATGGTATTGAGGAAAGCTATCCAGTTGAAGTACATTAGCACTAATGAGCAGACGACTGATATTCTCACCAAGCCTCTTGCCAGAGTAAAGTTTGTGTACTTTCGACACAAGCTTGGAATTGTGGAGAATGAAGCCCTAGTTGAGAGGGAGACTCAGCTTCAGTGATCTTCTTTGATTTGCTTTAATGCATTTTTCTCTATGAGAGAAATTTGAGGTGAAAGCCCTTGTTTAATGCATCTTTCTTTGTGAGAGAAATTTGAGGTGTAAGCCCTTGTTAATGCATCTTTCTCTGTGAGAGAAATTTGAGGTGAACGCCCTTGTTTCCACCCCCTGGGAGTAGCCATGGTGGATGTCATGTTGAGTTACTCGATGACATCACATTGAAAGACTCTGTGATGATTTTATTGTACTTGTGTTTATTCACCCTTTGGGAGTAGCCACAGCGGACGTCATGATGAGATGATATCACGTTGATTGGTTTCGTGATGGGCACTTGTGCACATATACATTGTCATACATGGGAGTAGCCATGATGGTTGATATCACGTTGAGTGACTCCGTGATGAGTTCTTTCCACATATGGGTGTAGCCATTGTGAATGTCATGTTGAGAGACTCGATGACATTGGTTAGCTGGAAGTATTCCTCCCTAGCTAAGAGGGAGTGTTAATGTTAGTAGCTTCAGGCATCACTTCTAGCTTGATATGGAACAAAACAACAACCTCATGACTAAAAATCAGGCTTATGTGGGAGATGTTAATGTTAGCAGCTTCGGGCGTCACTTCCAACCACGACTTGAAGAAATAAATTTCATATAGCCTTATCGGCTATTCAATTTATTGAAGCCAATGTATAGTGAAGAGGCGCTTCTCTTGAGAACAAAATAATATTTTAATTATTGTTAAATAATTATTGTTGAGGCCGACTTCTTATTCGCCACCCTTGAGGAGTTATGATTTTTCATTTGAGGCCGACTTCATCCTCTTGAAAGGACGCGACCTCTCTCTCCCTCTTGTATATATTAGAGTTGGTCATTTGGAGAGATATATTCATACATTCATTCTGCATTCTTCCACAGTTCGAGTTCACTCAAGTGCGAATCATTCAAGAGTAGATCGAAGTTTCAAGGAGGCCAAATTATTGTCTTCTTGAAGGGCGATATTATAATCAAGATATTGCATCGAGTTGGTGCTGTTGTTTGGCCTTATAATCGGCCTCATTGTAAAGATCATTATTGATTCATATTCAATATATAAGTGATATATTGTTGCTGGGTTTTTCTCCCTCAAGTGGAGGGTTTTCCCAGGGTATATGCTGTGTCTATTTGTTTGAAATTGAATTAAAATCTGCTTATCTAACTTCTGATCCTAAAACTAACAGGAGAAAGTAGTATCTCCAATGACGTAGGATGATAGAGTTTCATCCTTATGCCACTCTTCAAGGAGGAGAAGATAATCCAACTCTCCTCTAAACTCCCGAACAATTGTTGTCCTCCAAGAACTTTGTAGGAAATCCATGCACCATAAAGTAGAACAGCCATCTCCTAGCAAAGTATGGAGTAGATCCTCTTGAACTAGGACAGGAATGCCAATATGTTCACGCTTTCTTCCAATCCCTATGACATAGTCCAGCTGGAACACAAGCATTAGTAACTCTAAACCAAACATTATAGCAATACCTCCAAAGTATGCCCAACAAATGCAAGTGTCTCCATGGCATGCATCAGAAATCTCTGAAATAGAGCAGCTACATACTCTACCAAAGAGTCATCAACATGATGAGACTCATCACAAACAAACTCTTCAAGTGCTCCATGATTGATCAAAAGCCAACCCAGATCTGTATCACCCATATCTCTATCTACATATGAAGGCATAATACTAGTGGCTGATCCACTAAGTGTGTGCTCCATCATGCCATCCAAGTGTATGTTGTGAGCCCTCAAATGGCTCTCGAAAAGAGGTGACACTACACCCTCATGAAGCAAGCTATGTAAATAATCAAGAATTTCTGAACCATATCTCAAACCTGATTGCTCCACTTGCTTGGCCACCATACAAGGGTCATTCCTCATATGCCACATGCTTTGAATCTTCTTTGCCTCTGCCATGACATGCTGTACTAACTTGGTCCTCTTGTGGCTTGGACACACAAATAAAACCTCATGTTTGTCTCCCAAATGAGTGCCAACAATAGAAGAAGACTTCTAACTATCATCCTCATGAGTAGGAGCTACCAACTCAAGATTCTTCAAAACCCAAAGACTGCTGTTCCAAATCAGAAAATCAAAATAGCTATCATGCCCTTCCATAGTGTCTTCATTCAAATCTGCATCCCCTTCTTGCTTCCTCTCCTCAAGGGACTTCTCCTTTGCTTGCCCCACCATCATGCATTCTTCCCTTGGAAGAAATAAAGATCTAAGGTGTGACTCCCTTTGCCTATTTGCTTGATCTAGCTGGTTACAACGTTCCTTGACCTCTTGCAAGTGCTGTTTTGCTTGGGCAGCCAACATCTTAGCATCCTTTTCTCTTTTTAGCCAACCATCACACATTACTTGAGTTCTCTTGACATGCTCTGAGGTAGGGTGAACAAATTCAGACTTCTTGTGGTTTGAATCTTCCATATCTTCCTTATGTTCCATACCCTAATCACAAGTGCCAATCTTGGAAGATTCTTCACCCTTATTCTCTTCATGTGAAGTGGCTGTTATGAATGAAGGGATAGGATTGCTGTCATGAATCAGAAAGTCAGACCTGCTGTCAAATCTTATCATGTTATCCTCTAGCTCTTTAGTTGCATCCTCTTCCTTGTCCTCATGTTCTCCGACAAGTGTTTTTCCAAAAAGTGGTTCTAACTGAAAATCGCTTGCCTCCAATCTGAATCGAACCTCTATCCCTTTGGCTGCCATGTCATGATATTGTGAAGGTAGGGGACTGCTGTTACACATCAAAACATTAGTCCTTATCTCTTCTTCTCCCATGAATGGGTGCTCATTCATTAGTGCTTGTCCAAGGGATGTCTCCAATGAAAAATCAAGTGTATCATGTGCTATAACTTCTGTCACATGGCTGGAGATCGAACCTTCATGTATATGTCTCTTCTAACTTCATGTCTTCATTATAGAACCCTTCAAGTCCTTCCTCCATGATTCCATTTTGTGTCATCTTCCAACAAAGCTTATCCTCATGCTCTTCCGATTCTTGGAGATCCCTCTGAGTTCTCGTCAAATAATCCACTACATCCTCAAGCTCAAGGGTGAGCTTGTCCACCTCATCTTCTTCTCTTCTCGAACCATCTGAGTATATTTGACCAAGTGTGAGGAAATGATCTCTATCGGCAAGTAAGTGTAGGTAGTTTGACTTTACTACCACCAAAGCCTCCTTGAGTTTGTGCAAGTCATCAAGAGATATACCTACTTAAAAATTTGCATGATCCCTTAGTTGAGCTTCCAAAGGATGTGAATTATGAGATCCAACATTTCCATGCAAGATTTTTGTTTGTTCTTCATGATCATGCTCCTTCAAATCGGCTTACTTCATGGCCTCTTCTTCAATACATCCATGTGTAAAAACTAGGTCATCATCATGCTTCATCAAAGGATCTCATCAAAATAATGAGTAGAGTCTTCTACATCATGATCTTCCTCAATGGCTGATCTAGAAAGAGTATTGTTGATGTGATTTTTATGACCGCACCAATCAGCAGAACAAAGTTGTCCGAAGGCTACTCAATTCTCTCTTGATCAAAGTATTCTGTGCGCTAAGATTGCGAGAAAGTTCGCACATTCAACTCCAAGGTTCCGAAATACTTGGAATACCCTCAGTTGGTTTGATGTGAATTTCTGTTTTCACGAGGGGACTTACACAATTGTTCAGGATACTTGCAGTTAACAGTTAATGGATGATTGGAAGGGATTTGTGCAATGCAGATGATTTAGCAATAAGTACGTTCTCTAAAACTAACCAAAGATGAACGGAAAGTAAATGAGTGTAAGGATGAGAAGGTTCTAGATTCTATTCTAAGGTGGGACGTGGGATCAATCTTAACAGCTTCAACCAAACTCTGTTTCGCCTCACGCTGGACAGCTTACACAAAGTAGGTGCAATCTTCAAAGGGATAGCGAGTAATTTTCAAGTCACAACCCAACATCAAGATACCGTCAAAACGACGCATACCAAGGCATGAGCTACAACTGAAGTTAAGCTTATGAAATTCTCTAGTAGACCACGCAAGGCAAACTTACCGTGAGCAAGCTGCTAGTGGTATGGAATGAAACGAAGTTGCCTTGATCAATGCCACACATCCACAACTACTATCTACTTGCATGAAATGAAAATGCTACTTCTTAAACTACTTTATGCTATCTTACGCTACTTGGAATTGAAGGGATGAAGAAACCTTGCTAGCTAAACACAATGAAGACGGATTTCACCATCAATGTAAAGATCTTTTATTATGAAAGTGTTACACAACAATCTCTTACAAAAGTTTTCAAAGGAAAACTTTCCTCCTCCTCGAAACTATGCTAAACTATCAAGCAAAATGTCTACTCTGCTCTACTCTCTAGTCTGATCTCCAATCTCTAGTTCTGATTCTAATTCTAATGAATTACAAATGAGGGGGACTCCCCCTTTTATAGATAGCTCAGTCCAAAGGACGGCTAGGGTTACAATCAAAAGAATGGCTAAGATTAAGCCACCTCAGCCCTAGCCCTAAAAACTGCCAGAATGGGGAGTGGTACATTAAATGAATCAAAGATTCCCACTCACTCCCAAAATAGTAAAGGCAATTAATGCCCACAATCAGTCTTCTAGAAGATCATCGTCCAGTAGTGCATTCCCATTCTCCTTCTCTCTGGCTGCAAACTCAATGAATCTAGCAAGTACAGCCTCAACCTCCTGAACTGAAATGGGTGGAATGCAATTGAGCTGGAACTCTAACACCGTGACTGACTGCTCATGCCGTGTACAATATTTTCTCCAAGCAACTAAGGAATCCTGCGTGCTCTGAATCAAGCTGGAGAAAGTGGAAGTGTTCTCAAAGTCATCTTGTACGAAGGTCTTCACCTCTGAAAAGAAAGGCACCAGCCTACCCCTCAAATTATCAACAATCACCTCATCTGGATTCAACCGCCTAGAAAATATAGCCTCGAAAGTATTTTGGACTCCATCAATGATATTGGCCATAGCCTTCCGTACTCTAGTTGAATCCGACTGTGCTGCGTCAAAGAAACCACGTCCCGTGATTGCTGAAGAATACCATCTAGAAAAGTCATACCTGCCATTCTCCTGAATGACCCCTCCATCAATCAGTAACCGCAAAGGAACATGTCTCAATGCCTCAAGACGCGGAATAACTTTGCTCTAATAAACATAAGCATCACCCAAGGCCTGATCAATTGCCTCCATCCGTGCCAAAATACTAGAACCCTGCTGAAAAGCAAGAGCAAGGTCTTCCATAAATTTTTCTGTCTCAACACGAACTCCCGTGACCCACTTATCTGCCTCCTGTGCCATCTTCCCTAACTCCAACAAGCCACTGATTGACTCTCTAGGTATGTCAGTTGGAAGCTCTATCGCTAGAATCTCCTGCCCACGAGGACGAGACAACTGCTGCATATATCCTATCAAAGCCCTATGCTCTCTTTTCAACTTCTTGTACTTTCCTTCCTTTTTAAATAATCTATCCTTGAGGGCATGATAGGAGTTATCGCATTCCTCTACAATTTGTGCACCTGTGGGGCATCCTAACTCCAGAGTTGTGACCACATAATTTTCGGGTACTGCTTCATCTCGGTCACAATCAACCTGTGGCACTGCCATGTGAAGGGTGCGGGAACCATCGTCATCAGTTGATATCTTTGAAAAATTTCGTGCTCTCTTCTTCTGTGGAGGTGCGCTGATCCTGTTCAAAAACTCTTCCATTTCAACTGCTGGATCAATCTCTTCACTGGGGCTTCTTCTCATCCTATCTCTGAGCCAATCAGGTACTGTATACTGTATATCAAATGGCTGCTGTTCTTGTGCCTCTACTTCACGGACTTGTTTAACCTCTACATCATTCTGGTGAGGCTCATCGGCCTCAAGTGGCTGAGTATCTCCTGAAACTATATCATCATTGTTTAAAGCCGCCTCTAACTCCTGCTGAAACTGAGGGTCAGTAGCAGTCCCTTCATCATCTTGCTGATCATCTCTAGTAGGTGCATTGACGCTCTGGCCAATTGACTCTCTCCGTGGTGGCTGATTATTTTCCTGTACCGCTTGCACCTGATTCAACGCATTTCTTTGATCAGCAAATAAAGAACCTTCCTGTATGCTTGGAGAACGTGTCTCCAATGGCGTGGGTGATTCGACTACAACTCTTGGAGGTTCCGGTTGAACAGGCTTCTTCCTTCTAGATTCCGGACCTCGTGTGATTTGTTTCTTCCTGCTGGTGGTGGGCGTCCTGTGATCTCCCATCAAATTGTAAGTCAATGCAATCGACCTACTCTTCAATCTACTCACACGCCTGTCAACCCATGCTCTGGTAAATGTCAAGACTGGAATGGAAAGTGTGTCCAAGTCAGCAACCTCTGGTTCTGACCAATCCGGGAGTGGAAGTGGAGTATCTCTCACTGCTTCATAATCTGGATGGACAACGTCCATGTCCTCATTTACCTGGTCTGGTACCAGAATGACTTCACACTCCCTGATCATGTGTATTGGCAACCGAGAGAACATTCTTTTCCTGACTTCAGCCTTGTCCGATGCATCAGCCCAATAATCCTCAATATTTGCCTTATGTTTAAATTCCTCTGACAGTACCTATTTGATGTTGTTATGCGGATCATAGTGCTGTCGGCTGGTGTGATATGAAAAGTGATAAAACTGAAGCTCGCTCTCGGCTTCTCTAGTTGCCTATAATGAAGGACACACTTCATCGGAATTGCCCATGACAATTGGGAAGTCAACACCTCCCTTCTTCTTTTTCTTTTGAATCTTATTGTAGGCAACCAATTGCCTAGATATCTTTAACATCAATATTCTATTGGTTGGGTACTTAGGCAGTCTATATGGATATGACGAAAATCCTTGCAGCCTGATGTAAGAAAGCTTTGGAAATTGTATAAACCAACACCCATACTTCTCAATCAATTCTTGGGCTTCTCTCGAGATTCTGTGATGCATCCGCTTCTGAAGCAATCTCGTGATGTGCATGGTGAAGGCGTCATTGACACGCTTGTAATGAGTAGTACTTGTCAAATGCAACTGCGGACAAGCCTTATGAATTTTAAACTGATGAGAACCACAGCCAACAGGCTCCTTATATGAAATTCCTCTATATTTCGTCATACGGGCCAGCATGTAAATGATGTAAGAGCCCATATAGAATGTTTTCATTCTTCTCAGGCTCAGGAGCTGCTCGTGCAAATTGTCACTGATCATTTCAGCCTAGTTGACGTACTCCTTTCCTTCCAGCACGAGGTTGATGTAATAGAACATCCATGGCTCAAAAATAAATGAATGTGGGCAGCCTCCAACTCGACTCAGCATCATGATAAGATCACAATACTCCTGCTTCAAGTCATCTACTATGATTTGTCTCGGCAGCTTCGTACGAGAAGGCTTGGGGTTGCTCATCCAGTGAGTATTGATCGTTTCTGTACATCTCTCGAATGCAGAAGCATACATTCGCTCAGCTTGCTCCGTCGATTTGTAAATCATGTTCCTATGCACTGGGATTCCAAAAGCTTCACCAATGGCAACAGGAATGAGGTTGGCGAGCACTTGACCATCTGGTGACATGATTGACCTGTGATCTTTCTCATAGCAGTTGGCGCACTCCATCATCAGCTCCGAACACTGAATGGCTGGTGGAAAACCAACAACTGCATATAACCCACTTCGAACAATGTTGTGTGAAGTGTTCGAAGGTTGGTGATTACCAATCCCGAGCATTCTGTTCTTGAAAGTCTCTAAGTTTGCGGAGCCCAAGTTTGTATCCGCGAGCTTGCCTAACTTCGAAGTAAACTTTGACTCCGGCAAGAAAGACTTGCTCAGCTTCTTGATAACAACTTGCCTGGATGCACCATTGTTGTCCTTGCCAGTTGTCCTTGCTTCAACCATCTGCAAAACAATAAACATCCATCAGAAATTAACTTGGAAAAATAAATAAAGTACTTTGCAGGGCTGCCAGTCGACTTCAAGAAGTTGCAATATTATTTCTCATTTGCAAACCTCAACTTCTTCTCCAACAGACTTCGAATTATCAATCACTTAGAAACAAATTTCTAAGCAAGCTTCAGCAACTTCACTTCACACTCAGCAACTGCAGATTTTAGTAACTTCACTCTTGTAAATTCGCACTTCTTCAATCAGCAAATCAGCAAGTGCGCACTTCCTTAGTAACACTTAGCTTCAGCAAACTCCTCTTCTCAAATCGATTTTCCCACTTGCACTGGCAACTTCAAATCCTTTAGAACAAAATCTTGCACTTCCTTGCACTGCAGCTTCAACAACTTACTTCAACAAATTTCGAACTTTAGCAACACTTCAACATCAGACTCGGAGCAAATTCGATTTTCCTTCAGCTGTGAAAATAAATGAAAAACTTCTTAATTCTTATAGGAAAATCGAATTCCGGAAGGAGGCTAAGTTTAGCCAGTGTATTAAATCTCCACTACTTCATTCGAATTTCCCTCTCTGGTATTTTTGACACTTGTCTTTCGACGTCAAGAATCTTATTCTTCTAGAAGTTCAACTTTGACTGTCACATTTTAATTCTCTTTCGAAAATGTTTTAATTTAAATTCATCTTTTAATCAATTTTAATTCACCAGCCGAAGTTCTGTCTTGCAAATTTCAAATTTGAATCACCTCTGACGCTCTAGGAAATTCATTTGTGAAGAACTCAATCAAAAATATCTAGTCAATTCACTTTAAATTCATCGTCGAAGCATTTTCCTTTCAAAAACCATTTTATTCAAATTTGCCTTAGAAAATTTAAAAATTTTCCCTTAAGAAAATTCATAATTCGAGCACCAATTAAATTCTTCATGTTGAAGGCCTCGGCGAAGTGCGGAAGACAGGGAAATCCATTTCTCATCGAAGATCATTAGTACCCATAAGAAAATTTTCTCCAAAGCGCGATGAATCCATGGGTACGCAACGAACGGGTTCATTTAAATTTTAAAATTTTGAATCTTAGAAAAACATTATTCAATCAATTTTAATCCCGTTCTTCACATCTGTGAACATCTTGTTGCTCTGACTCGAAAATTTTAATTCGTCCCGCAATGTCAATATCTTCTGACTTTATCACTGGCAATTCATTCGGGCTTCAAGAAAATTCTACCACCTTCAAGGCTAGGCGTATTTTCTCGAGGAAGAAAATATTTTGCCTTAGAAAATTTTTGAATCACTTTGAAAATTTTGCCTTAGAAAATTTTATTCAACTTCATTCGTTCGCCAGTGGTGGAAATTTTATCAATTTCACTTAGAAGTTTTTCCTGAAGGCACATGCCATGGAGGATATTTAATCCCAACGACTGGCACATTCTTTATTTTATTTACCACCTTGCATTTTGTTTTTTTTTATCCTCCATAGGCTTAAGAATTCCAACGCCCAACATATTATTTACCACCTCACACACCCTAGGCGTAGATCACACTTCATGAGGAATATTCAACACGCCTAGCATATTTCACTTTCGCCACCTTAATATTCCCAACGCCTCACATATTATACACTTGAAGGGGGATATTAAACACGCCTAGCATATTTCACTTCAACCTCAACACCTTGGGCGCATTTTGGCATGCAAGAAGGATGAAACTTGTAACGCCTCCAACAAGTGACCCTTTGACTTCCTTCTTTTGTCTTCACATGGCCTCTTTTGGGCGCATTTGAGCCTAGGAGGAGGATGGGCGCATATAAGAGGGTGAGAGGGATTTTAAATTTCCAACGCCTAGCATGTGACCCTTTGACTTCCTTATTTTTGTCCTCACATGGCCCCATTTGGGCGCATTTTCACATGCATGAAGGATGGGCGCAAATGGAGGGTGGTGGAGGATGAGTTCATGCCTTGGAATCTTTTTCTCATCAAACTCTCAACGTGGGTGCATTTTAGCTAGGCAGGAGGATGAAACGTTTTGACCTCTTTGACTTTCTTGTTGAATGGGCGCATTTTGCCATAGGAGGTGGACGAGTTTTATACTTAGAAATTTTTTTTAGCATTTTGCTTGCATGTGAGGGCGCATTTAGAGGCATGAGCAGGATGAAGCTAACACCTAGATTTTATTCCATGGCATCAAGGTATGTTGGGCGCATTTTGCCTAGGAAGCAGGATGAAGCTTGCTTTAGAATTTTTTATGCTTCTACTCCACCAACTTGGACGCATTTGGAGGTGGCAAGAGGATGAACTCATTTCATAGAATATTTTCCATCACCTTGAAGGCAAGCATGGCGCATTTGGAGGTGTCTGCAGGATGAAACTCAGACTTAGACATTTTTACCTTCTTCTGCCAGCTTATCCATGCCCTACTATAAATAGTAAGCCTTTTAATTCTCACACTTCAGAAGCTCAGATTGTCTTGAGATTTTGAACACTGGATCCTTACGACTTCATCAACCTGTTGACATTGCTATTTCGGGTTGGCCTGCTATTTTTAGCCCATTTCTGAAGGTGGTTTGCTATTTATAGTAATTGCCTGCTTCTGATACCTCCACAACTCCGTTCGATTTGAAATTCGAATGACGTGCTCCTCACCACGTGACCTGCCTGCTGACATCGGCGCCTGCAACTGATTTGCTATTTTTAGCTTGTTTCCAAAATGACTTACTATAAATAGTAAGTGCTCCATTTGTCTTCAAATTTTACTAGGAGATAGCTTGAAGGACGCTGATTGCGTTCGTATACACTGGTTTTCGAAAATTCCGA
>VDFB02162649.1:0-14978 GCA_007258455.2 Sequoia sempervirens
GCAACACAACCTATCTTGTTATTGCCTAGTTTTGATAAATTGTTTACAGTTGAGTGTGATGCAAGTGGAGTAGCAGTAGGAGGAGTCCTTAGTCAAGAAGGTAGACCTGTAGCCTTCTTTAGTGAGAAACTTAATGAAGCTAAGAAAAAATACTCCACCTATGATCTGGAACTCTATGCTTTAGTGCAGTCCCTTAGGAAATGGAGACATTATTTGCTGCCCAAAGAATTTGTGGTCTTCACGGATAACCAGGCACTTAGTTATATCAATACCCAGGAGAAGTTAAGCAATAGGCACTTGAAATGGATGGAGTACATTCAAGCTTTCACATTTACCATTAAGCACAAGAAGGGGCAGCAAAACAAAGTGGTAGATGCATTAAGCAGGAGGATGTTGACAGTCCAAGAGATACAGCTGAAAAGCATAGGATTGGAAAGTTTTAAGGATCTCTATGGTGATGATGAAGACTTTTCCGAAGCCTACAAGGTATGTTCAGACTTTGCAAATCATTTTCATAGTCAATATGCTGAGTATACATTGCAAAATGGGTTGTTATTCAAGGGCAATCTGTTATGTGTCCCAAGAGGATCAATGAGAGAAAATCCGATCCAAGAGAAACACAATGGCAGTCTTATCGGACATTTTTGTATTAACAAAACTTTAGAGCTGGTACAAAGGTTTTACTATTGGCCTAAGTTAGCACGAGATGTCAGAAAGTATGTTGAACAATGTGTTGTTTGCATGAAAGCAAAAGGGGGAGCTAGCAATGCTGGGTTATATCAACCTTTTCCTATTCCGAATAGACCATGGGAGTGTGTGAGTATGGATTTTGTGGTGGGTCTTCCCAAGACTAAATCTGGTTTTGACAGTGCTTTTGTAGTTGTGGACAGATTTAGCAAGATGAGTCACTTTATTCCTTGCAAGACCACACACGATGCAAGCTATATTGCCCATCTATTTTTTAGGGAAGTTGTGAGAATCCATGGATTGCCATTGAGCATTGTCTCCGATAGGGATGTAAAATTCATGAGTCATTTCTGGAAAACACTATGGAGTAGATTGGGAACTAATTTATCATTTGGATCAGCTTACCATCCTCAGACCGATGGTCAAACCGAGGTGGTTAACAGAGTGTTAGGTAACCTATTGAGGTGCTTGACAAAGGAATATGGGCAGACCTGGGATATGGTGATTTCCCAAGCTGAATATGCATATAATGATAGTGTGAATAGGACTACAGGAAAAAGTCCATTTGAAGTTGTGTATGGGATGCATCCAAGAGGAGTTTGTGAGCTCAGAGACCTTGGAACAATGGAGAATAGGAGTGGACATGTAGAAGACTACACTCAAACCATGAAGGAGATTCATGAGCAGGTTAAGAAAACAATCACAACAACAACACAAAAGTTGAAGGACAAAGTTGATGAGACAAGAAGAGATGTGCAGTTCCAGGTGGGTGATTATGTGATGGTTCACCTCAACAAATCCAGATTACAGAAGGGGATGTCCACCAAATTGAAAATGAAACGGGTAGGACCATGCAAGGTGATAGCTAAGTATGGAAAGAATGCATACAAGGTGGAACTTCCATCGGATTTGGGTATATCTCCAGTCTTCAACGTTGCTGATTTGATTAGATACAAGGGTACAGTCAATGATGAAGTTCAAAACAATCAGGAAATCTTTAAAGATATCAGCAATATACCCCTTCCAAGTCAAGAGAAAGCTCAGGCAGAGAAGGTTTTGGAGTCCAGGGTGAAGAAAGCAACAAGAAATAAGGTATACATGGAGCACCTTATCAAGTGGAAGAGCAAACCTGACTCAGAGGCTACATGGGTACAAGAGGATCAATTCAAGAAGCTTGGAATTGACCTGAAACTGATACCACCTTCCAGTCCTTGATCTTCGTGCTGAGAGGGGGAGAATGGTGCAGGAGCACCTACTCGAATACAAGCGTAATTTTAATGTTTTGCTCTTAATCTTTTGGTTTTGTTTTGTAATGGTCTTATACATCATTGATAAGGTGTAAGGGGACCTATTTTAAGCTTAGGTAAAATTAAAAATAAATTGGGAAGTCTTTTGGAGGCGTTTCCTAAGTTTTTGGGAAAAGTTTGAAAACACACTGTGTTTTCAAACCGCATGGTTTTTTGCCATTCTTGGTTAAAAACGTGAACCCTAATGTAACCTAACTTCTTCTTGACATTGTAAAAAAGGTGTTTTTCGACCTGGAGAAGAGGTTGGAAGATTGGTGGCGTGCAGTTTATGAGAAAGTGAATAGAACAGTGATTTTGTTGAAGAAAAATACAGTTTTCTGTTTTGTTTCTGGAAACAGCGATTTAATGAATTGATTTAGGCATTTGGCTATTTGTTACAGCATGTAGGGAAGTCATTTCAATCATTCTTGTGACTGTATAGTCAGTTAACCCATCGCTATTTCCCTTTCTTGTTATTTTGTGGTTTTGTGTTTTGCTGTTTTGACTGTTAAAATAAAAAAAAATGGAGTTCTAGCCTATTTCCTGGCCGTACCAAGAAGTATGGGAACAGAGGAAGCTAGGTTAGACTCCACACCTGTACATATTGTAAATAAAGAATGCTTTTTGAGAGTTGTTAGCATGCTAAATGATTTTTCCTAGGTGAGACAGTGAGAACCCGGCTAGGAAAAGCTTGAGGACAGCGTAAATATTTTGCAGGGGAGTGAAGATTTTTGAAAGATTCTTTTTTGAGTATTTAGGGGAGTGTCTTGGCTCTGCATGGTGGCAAGGAAGAGCCCGTAACAGTCCATTTTCATGAAGAACTTTTCACCAGTCCTAAACTGGTTCTGAACATTTTTGAAACCCTAGTGTTCCTGGCTCCTTTTGCATAAGGGAAGTGTACCACCTGTAGAGGCTCAAAACCTCAAGAATATTTAATTTGTTGGCATGGAAATCACCAAACCCAAAAGAAAAACTCAGGTCATTTGGGGAGTTTAGGAGAAAATTGCATTTTTCTCTGTCAAGAGGCCTAACTGGGCTTCTAGCATTGTAGCCCTTTCAAACCCTCAATTGGTGATTTAGTGAAAGCGATGGAGGATTGGGTTATGAAGGCTGTTCAAGAACCGTTAGAAGATTTATTTGAAGCTATGGAAGCTACTTACACCCTTGCAACAAGATTTGGAGGTATTAGTGATTCACTAGTCTTTAAGTGGATTAAGGGCTAGGCGGTGAAGGCGAGGGAAAACACCAGGAAATTATTAGTAGCAGCAATTTGGAAAATGATAGCAGGGTTGGCAATCTAACTAGGGGTTCCTAAATAGCAGGTGACCTACAGGTTGAGTGGTGGATGAGATATCACCAAAGGGGTTATCAAATTGTGACCCAGAGCATTAAGTCAGTGAGTGATTCAATCCAACCCTCGTTCTATCAGTTAGAGTTAGCATTAGGATTATTGTTAAGGTTAGGGTTAGGGTTAGTGTTAGGGTTAGGTTTAGGATTAGGGTTAGGGTTAGGGTTAGGCTTATTAATTTTGTTTAGGGTTAGGGTTAGTGTAAGAGTTATAGTTATGGGTATGGTTAGGGTTAGGGTTAGGGTTAGGGTTAGGGTTAGTGTTACAATTAGGGTTATCATCATGATTAGGTTCATCATCACGAATTGGATTATCATCATGAATAAGATTAGGGTTAGGGTTAGGGTTAGGGTTAGGATAAGGGTTAGGGTTATCATCACCAATAGGCTTATCATCATGAATAGGATTAGGGTTAGGGTTAGGGTTAGGATTAGGGTTTTGGTTTATCATCATGAATAGGTTTATCGTCATGAATAGGATTAGGGTTAGGATTAGGGTTAGGGTTAGCGCTATGGTTAAGGTTAGGGTTAGGTTTATCATTATGAATAAGTTTATCATCATGAATTTAGATTAGAGCTATAATTAGAATTTAAGATATGGCTATGAGCAGGGTTAAAATAGGGCTTGGTTTCAATTAGGGTGAGTGTTAAATTATAGTAAGGGTTCAATTTGGTTATGAATTTAAAAATGATAAAGTTTTGCTAGGGTTAGAGTTAAAATTGTGATTAGTGTTGGGGTTATCATCGTGAAAAGGTTTATCATCACAAATAGGGATTAGGGTTAGGGTTAGTGTTTGAGTTAGGATACGGGTTAGAGTGAGGGTTAGGGTTATGGTTAGGGTTAGGGTTATCATCATGAATAGGATCAAGGTTAGGGTTAGGGTAAGGGTTATGGTTAAGGTTAGGGTTATGTTTATCATCATGAATTTAGATTAGGGTTATCATTACAAATAGGGATTAGGGTTAGGGTTAGTATTAAGGTTAGGGTTAGAGTTATGGTTAGGGTTAGAATTACGGTTAGGGTTAAGATTAGGGTTAGGGTTAGGGTTATGATTATGGTTAAACCCTAATCCTAATCTTAATATTAATCCTAACCCTAACCCTAATCCTAACCCTAACACTAACCCTAACCCTAACCCTAACCCTAGCCCTTAGCCTAACCCTAATCCTAATTCCTATTCATGATGATAACCCTAACCCTAATCCTAACCATGATGATAATCCTATTGGTGATGCTAACCCTAACCCTAATCTTATTGATGATGATAATCCTATTCTTAATGATGAAACTAATCATTATGATAACCATAACCATTACCATTACCATAACCATAACCCTAACCCTAACCCTAACCCTATTTGTGATTATAAACCCATTCATGATGATAACCCCTTTCCTAATCCTTATTTTAACTCTAACCCTAACCAAATTACAATTTTTATCATTTATAAACATATCCCTAACCATAACATAACCCTAACCCTAACCATAATCCTAACCCTAACCCTAATCCCTATTTGTGATGATAAACCTATTGAAGAATATAACCCTAACCCTAGCCCTAATCCTAATTGTAACCCTAATAATTTTGTGATGATAAACCTAACCCTAAAAATAACCCAAACCCTAATCCTATTCATGATGATAAACCCTTTTGCGATGATAACCCTAACTCTAACCATAACCATAACTCTAACCCTAACACTAGTCCTAACCCTAACCCTAATTATATTCGTGATGATAAACCAATACTAATCCTAAGCCTAACAATAACCCTAACCCTAATCCTATTTTTGATGATAACCCTAACCTTGACCATAACCATAACCATAACCCTAATGCTAATCCCTATTCGTGATGATAACCCTAACCCTAACCCTAACCCTAGCCTTAGCCCTAATCCTAACCCTAACCCTAATCTTTTTCGTGATGATAAACCTATTTGTGATGATAAACCTAACCTTAATTCTAACCCTAATCCTAACCCTAACACTAACCCTAGCCCTAACCCTAATCCTATTCATGATGATAAACCTTTTCATGATGATAACCCTAACTCTAACCATAACCATAACCCTAACCCTAACCCTAATCATATTCATGATGATAAACCTAACCTAATCCTAACCCTAACAATAACCCTAGCCCTAATCCTATTCGTGATGATAACCCTAACCCTAACCATAACCATTACCATAACCCTAATGCTAACCCTTACCATAACTATTTGTTATGATAACCCTAACCCTAACCCTAACCATAACCATAACCATAACCCTAAGCCTAACCCTAATCCAAACCCTAACTATAATCCTATTCGTGATGATAAACCTAACCCTAATCCTATTCCTATTCATAACCCTAACCCTAACACTAACCATAACCATAACCATAACCCTAACCCTAATCCCTATTCATGATGATAAACATATTCATGATGATAACCCCAGCCCTAATTCCTATTCGTGATGATAACCCTAACCCTAACCCTAAGCCCTATTCTTGTTGATAAGTCTATTTGTGATGATAACCCTAATCCTAACCCTAACCATAACCCTAACCCTAACTTTAATAATAACCCTAACCCTAGTCTGATTCATAATGATAAACCTATTCGTGATGATAAAGCTAAACCTAATCCTAACCCTAACACTAACCCTAACTCTAATCCTATTCGTGATGATAATTCTATTTGTAATGATAACCCTAACCCTAATCATAACCATACCCATAACCCTAACCCTAAGCTTGAATGAACCCTAATCCTAACACTGATTCTAACCCTATTTGAACCCTAACCTTAGTTGAACCCTAACTGTAATTGAATCCTAACACTTACCATAGTTAAACTCTAATTAAACAATAAAACTTTAGAACCATTGTTATAACCCCAATTGAATCCTAGTTGTAATGCTAATTGAACCTTAATTAAATTCTAATTGCACCCAAACCATAATACTAAGTCTAATTGAAATTTAATAAGACCTACCATAATTATACTCTAATTTAACAATAACACCTTTTAACCTTACTCATAATACTGATTGAATCCTAGTTCAAACCCTAACTCAACCTAATAGTAACTCTAATTGAACCCTATACTTGAACCTTACTTACTTTTTAAACTTTGATTTATTTATTTGATTTTTTAATTTATTTATACTACAAATTTTTAAATCTTTGTGATTTATCTTTGATTTTTTTTTTGTGATCAAATATCTTTGATTTGATTTTTTTGTTTTTTCATCAAATATCTTTGTTTTTTATTTTTTTTTGTTTCATAAAATCTCTTTGATTTTGATTTTTTTGTTTCATCAAATCTCTTTGTGTTGATTTTTTTGTTTCATCAAATCTCTTTAATTTTTTGTTTCATGAAATATCTTTGATTTTTTTTTTTATGAAATCTATTTGATTTTGATTTTTTGTTTCATCAAATTTGTTTGATTTATTACTAAATTAGAATATTTCTTGTGCACTTATTATGAAAAACTTACTATATATTTAAATTGCTATATTTTTCTACAACAAATCTTTAGTAAAGCCTTAAATTTATAATATTTTTTTACACATATATATTAGTTTTGAATAAATAGAATACGGATGGATTTTCCTTTTGAAATGTTTTCAATTATAGTAAATTTAAGATATTTCTATTTTATTTAAATTTTTAATTTTAAATACATTAATTTAATTTTTTTTAAAAGAAAAATTATTTTCCACTCTTTGATAATTACTTTGGAAACTTTGAAACTTACTTTTATACAAAATAGTAAATTTAGAATATTTCTTGTATATTTTTTTTTGTAAAAATTAGAAACTCTAGCTTATATGAATTTAGAAACTTATTTTTTTAATGCAATAGTAAATTTAGAATATTTCTTTTATACTTAATTTTTAAAATTTAGAAATTCTATCTATTTTACTTATTATTTATATATATTAAATACTTCAACTCTATTTTAAATAAACATGGATGGAAAACTATGTGGGAAAATAAGATTTAAAGATTGAATTGTGTAATTTAAGAATGGACATTGTATATCTTGCATTTAATCAAAATAAGTTTTATTGAATTGTAGTTTAATTATACTATATGATTTTGGTTTTGATCTTCTACTCTTTTGATGACTCTTTACATTCTTTATCAAGAAATTTCTTTTAAATAGATATTTTTCTTCTTAATTGTTGATGATTTGAAGGGTTTTCTTCTTAATTATTTAAGTTTTTTTATTCCTTTTGATCCTTGAAGGTAATTTTATGTGAGAAATTTGTTTATCAAATTTATTTTACTTTGGTTTTGTAGTGTTAAATTTAAAATGTTAATGAAGTTGAATTTATAGTTTTACCATTTTCTTAGAAAAAATAAATTTATTTGTATTTTGATTCACAAAGCTTGTTAGAAAAGGAAACCTTCCAAAAAACTATGTAAATAAGACTTAGAATATAATTTGACTCTATATAAAATTCAATAAAATAATTTTCTTTCTTAATGATTGTAAAATTCAATATAATTAATTTTTCTTATTAATAAATAAATATTTTTTATTGTTTTTTATTAATAATATAAAATTAAAATACATAACAATTCATAATTTTTTAAAATTAAATTTAAATATTCAAATTAATTTTCATGACACTATTTTATAAAAAGAATTGCTAAATCCCATTTTAAATTTTTTGGAAGTGGCTAATGAAGTATTTTATCTTAGGCCTAACAATGCTGGTCGTTTTTAAATGGATTTATTGAATTGATAGCAATATGGTTTGTCCCACAAATCTCATAAAAAAAATGAAGTTTTTTTTAGCATCTATAATGTGTTTTAATGTGAACCTACCGATAGGGTGGATGCCCACAATTCCTCTAAAGCAGAGAACCAAAAAAAACCATAGGCCATGGAAGTATATTTTTCACATTGTTACGGATCATGAAAGCAACATAAGTGCACAAAAATAAATTTTTAAAAGGGACTCAACAGGTTCTTTGAATTGTAGTTATAGTCAGGTCACTACATGTATAATGTAAAAAAGAATGCTATTTTTTGAAATTTGTTGCAACCAAAGATATCATTAATAGAAATCAACGAAATAATGAAACAACATTTAAATAAAATATAATAGTAATAGGCATTGAGTTGTTTTTTCAATCGCCTACCACTATAACCAAAACAATTGACTGACATAGGTATCGACTTGATTTTTTTCAATCACCTATAATGAGCATGAATAAACCCCCGAATGACTGCCAAACTTCTTAATAGTATTGGCAAAATAACCGCAGCTATGGCCACCAGAGAAAGAAAGTGCAAGGGATGATAAATATAACTGAACAAGGAAATTTCCAAAAAGAATCCAAATGCCAACGTATACATATTGGGCCATCTCTTCCCGCTTCTCACTTTCTCAACAACCCTTAATCATTTAACATTTAGACCATAATCCTACATAACCCTAATTCTAATTAAGCTAGCAATGAGAGCAACCTGAGGCAAGAGCCTGACTGTAACATACATGGGTTTATCAGTCCTAGACTGCCTGGTCTATGAGTCACCAGATCGACTTCAATGAGTGCCCAATAGAGAAAATTGAATATCAAATCATAGATAAGAATCAAATCGCTAGTAGATAAAATCAAAATGCAAATATAAAACTAGATTGAATGGGAAGCAATTTGAATCACATTATGCGGCTCCAACAGGAAAATAATGGCCTCCCTAATGGAATGCGCAAGACAATCTATGCAGGGAATATTAGCATAGTAGCACGAATAGCAGCATGCAAGCCCTATCAAAGAAAAACACACCATAGATCCCTCAGATTACCCAACACACTACATCAAGTTCCAAGATCCAGCCTTTCAATACAAGAAAAACAATCTAATTATGGGGAGAACCTTCACCCACTATCTCCATTGTCTGTCCAAATGTGATGCAGGGCACCAAAATGTGAGTCAACCTACACAAATACAACATTTCTCCTATTCTTAATATTACTACCATATAAGAGAAGCAAACAAAATGAAGAACTAAAAGCACACAACAACATACATCTTCCTTTGCTCGCACCCTTTCAACATGAAAAATGTTGTTTCAAATTTCTTTAAACCATTATCGGCAGTTAAACCATTATCGACATCAATCTTTAGCACTACCATCAGTTACAATTTCATGACTCTTCAGTTTATAGCACATATCAAGTCTCTTCCACTTCCATTCGTAACTACCATTTCTTTTTTATGTACTCAGGTCTTTTCCACCCACTCAGGTCTTTTTCACCCCTGCTATGACTGTAAAACACCTCTCGGCATAAAAATGTATCCCTTTACATTTTCACACTTGTTTGGGCCCTCCTAATTAAATGGACTTAATTGTACCTTAATTTAGTGTTATAAAATATATTTATTTACACTTTCACACTTATTTAGGGATTCTTTAATTAATTGAGCTTAACTTTTCCTTAATTGGCCCTTTAATTCATTTACCAAGCCTATTAATTACATTTTTTGAAGAAGTGTAGTAACGAAAAAAGTTATCACTTTTGCTTACTTGATTTGGGAATAATTGTTATTGAATTAACCTAATGAATAATTCTGCAAGATATACAAAGATAGATAATCAAGCATAGGAAAACATATTTGCATTAATTGAATATTGAATGAATACAAAGAAGGATTGAATATCCTTATGTAGACTCAGATGAAATCAACATGAGATCATTGAATTGTGGAGTTCTGACTGAGAGAGGAGTGAGATAACAGAATGCATGAATCAGTTAAGTCACTTAACTAGATGACATTTTCCTAAGTTTGCATTAAGCACTAGAGTAAATATTAATTTACTCCAAAACTTCCCTTGAATGGTATCAGAGCAGCTCAAAGACATTTTCAAGCCATAGTGTATGCCATTTGACATGATTTTGGAGGAGGCAATTTTCATTTCTAAGGAAACATCCAAATCTCATTGCATGCGCCCATCTGCAATCACCTTTAGGTCTATGCACAAAAATATTCATCATTTCTTTGCGTTGGTGTGAAGGTACATGGCTACAGCCTTGGATATTCTGCTACTGAAGGTCTTTGGCAATTTGGAGGCACAAACTTAGGTAGTAATTGGGTGAAGAATGTAATTGTTGCCCATTTTTCACCTATGGGTTCAATTAGGCAGGGTAACCCATGATTTCAAGTGTTCTCGAAGACCAATTGGAGGAAAATTTGTATCAAGGTTACATACCTTCTAACTCGTTTGATTCTTGTGTAGCTCCAGGGGAAATTATGTTTTTAAAATTCGACACGTGGATTAAATGTGGCTCCCACAAGGGTTGAACCCAATGTGCGGATGTTCATTTTTATTGGGGGGTCCTCCCTTTTGTCCTTGCCTTGTTTTTCTCCTCTTCTGTTTGGTTTTCTTCATGCCATTTTTCCCTTTGTTCTGTCAGGGGTGGAACCAGAACCGAGACTGAACTCTAAAACTTTTTCAAAGTTCCAAGTTCTGGTCCCATCCCGGTTCTAGTTTTGCTAGGCTTTTTTGTTTATCTGGCCTTTTTTCTTTTGTTCTGTCAGAGCCGGAGTTGGACTGGAACTGAACCTGGAACTTTTCCAAAAGTTCCAGTTTTCATTTTTATTTCAGTTCTGGTTTCGGTTCCGCACTTGTGTGCATCTCGTTTTCTTCTTTGACCTTGCGTTTGACCGTGGGGTAATTTTTTCCCTTTGTTTCTCTCTTCTTGCCTTTCTCCCCATTTTTTGTTGTGTTTTGGCAGACTCTGGATCCAGACTAAAACTAAACCTGGAACATTTCGAAAGGTTCCAGTTCTTGTTTCTATTCCGGTTCCGATCCCGGTTCCGCCCTTCTTTTCTTTGCTTTTTCACTGCCGGTGGTTGAGGGATGTCTCCTCCTCTTTGTTCTTCCTTGCATTTTTCTTTCTTCCTTCGTGCTTTGTATGTTGCCAGGGGCAAGATGGGAACGTAATCCAAACTTGAAACTTCAGAAAAGTTTCAAGTCCAGATTTGGTTATGGTTCCGGTTCCGCCGACTCTTTGGTTTTGCCCCCGTTCCAACTCTGGTCCCGGCTCTGCCTCTTTTGGTTTTCCTTGTGCATCTTTGGTTTTTGTTCCGGTGGACCCAAAACTAGAACTGGAACCAAACTCTAAAACTTTTTCAAAGATCCAAGTTATGGTTCCGCCAAGATCCCGGTTCTATCAGCCTTGTTCATTTTCCTTTGTTCCTTGTATTTTTTTAGGAGGTGCTTTCTCCCGTTCATCTTTCTTCCTTCTTTTCCTTTCCTTCTTCTTTTGAGTTTTGTCAAGGGTGGGACCAGGTTGGAATCTGAAACTGAAACTTGAAGAAAGTTTCAGGGGCAGATTTGCTCCCGATCTGGGTTCTTCTGAGATTCGTCTATTTTTTCTTCCGTTCCTATTCTGATCTCGGTCCCTGTTCTAGTGTCATCTTGGCTCCACCCCCACTAATTTTGAAAGGTCTTGATGGAAGATTTGAGTTTACCGTAAGTTCTCCCTGACCCGATGGTGTCTTGACGAGATGAGATGAGTTCGCCGTGACATCTTGCCTTCAACATAAAGTCTTGCCAAAAATGGGGAGTCTTTACAATAGCTGCTATGAGGTATACTCACATCAGGGAGACACAACTAATGTCTAACCAACATGCGATTTGGTCTGAAGTGACATTTGACTGCCCGAAGAAGCTTGTGTGGCATTTCTCAACCAATCAGAGGAAACTGAAGGTGAACCATCGACATTTTGACCAGTGCTAAGAAGATCAAGAGAATGTGTGCAGCATGGGTTCACTTGGTGAAGCGAAAATGTTTGGATCCAACAAGATAGATCTGATGCTGCTTCTCGAAGGGGGGTCAACTTGCAAAAAGATCTACAACAAGAAGAAGGCCGAAGGGGAGGTAGCCGTGAGTCATAATAGCAGATGGGATGTTGGCTGGAGAAAGTGGAGAAGCATTAATGACCATGCTGCAAATCATTCAAGGCAACTTTGACAAAGTCCCGAGGGTGGACACGAGGGCTGCAAGTTAATGTGGTTGTTATAAAAGATCTGAAGGCCATGCCTAGGAGCAAGCTTTCACCAACGCAAATAGGGTATGTGCATTTAATGCCTCATTAACTTCATTCCAAAGCACTTCTAGGGCCGACGTGTCTAGGCGCCGACTCATTTTTGTAGAAACCCTAGGGTGGGGGCCAACACTCTTTGGTATATATGGCATTTTTTCCTTTTTTGTAAAGTAGTTCTTGGTTAGGATATTGTTGAAAGAGCATTATTCAGACTTTGTAACTCATTTTCATGAATAGTATAAATTTGTAACACAGAGACTCCTTATTTTCTCAATAGAAGGTCATTTATTTCATAGATTTTCTTTGTTGTTTAGTATTGGTTGTGAGTTGCATGGTAAAATTCTCTTTAATTCTTCATTTTATCAGATTCCTTCATTACTGGATGCAAATAGTATTATCTCATAGTGCAGGTTTATGTTAGTGATCTCTTTCTAATGAATTTATATCTGTGAAAACATCTTTGTTTTCCTTGTGTTAAGCATTAGAACAGTCAGAACCTTACATAGACTCATTGTTACAAACATAAATCTTTGTATTGTGAGATTGTTTAGGTCTATCAAGATTTCCTATGAGTTTTCTGCAGTATTGTCATATTTTTATCTTTGGTGTATCACTTGTTAGTGATAGGTTTTAAATTCAAGTATATCCTTCTTACTCTTTTCCTTATCATTCTTTAGTTTTCTCAAGATATCTTAAGGGGAACCAGCCTGTAATCTAGAGGTCCACTTCATTCCTAGGTCACACACAACCTCGAAGTGTTCCCATGTGTCAATAGGTTGCTATAGTTTATAGCTTAGCAAGGGTGCAAACTTTATCTGGCAACAGTTTTTGGCACACCTAGTGGGACTGAGAGTTGTGTTTCATTCTCAAATCAAAATTATCATACTACTATTTGGTATGTGCAGCAGAAATTGTAGTCTTTAAGAGAAAAATTTTAGTATACTTGGCAACTCCGAGCTCAGATTTAGCAGTTCCAGTGCATTACTGCTCATGAGAAGAGTGCAGACTAGGAGTAATTCGTCTATTTTTGAGTATTTACGGTTGTCCCCGCCTAGAAGAAGGGGGAGAGAAATCCAGAAGGTTCAAAAGAAAGTTGTTCATTTCAGAAGATCCAAGTCGAGTCCTTCTGTGAGAGGCCATACTATTGTTCATGTTGTTATTACTAAGTATATCCCAGTGACAATGATTCCAACAGTGAGAAACCAGCCATTTGTTGCTTTTAACCAAGGCAACCCACTAAATCTGACTCAACATGATGAAATTCCTATCGCTGCCTTAAAAAGTCTGCCATATTTTCATGGTGAGGATCATACCACGCCATTAGAGCATATAAAGGATGTTGCCAACTTGTGTGTTGTTCACCATGTGATTGAAGAAAATGTTGCACTCAGATTGTTGGCAGCATCATTTATAGGAAAATCCTTGCAATGGTTCAGAGGCCTGCTGGTCAACTCCATGGCAACATGGGATGAGTTAGGTAGTCAGTTGTGCTAGTTTTTTGAAGATAAATCAGACCACCTGTCATTGGTGGAGCAATTATTTACAATCAAGAAGGCTCCACATGAAGTTATGTTAGATTTCAATCACTATTTCCAAAGGACGTGGAATAGAATCCCACAAACGGTAAGACCTACTGCTAATCATTCCTTTTTATACTATTTAAGAGCTTTAAATAGCAATATTTCTGTAATGATTCAATCGATGGGAGGTGATCCACTTCATGCAACATATAGTGTAGCTGTTAGAGCTAAAAATAGCCTCATACATGATGGTAAAATTGCCCCAAGACCACCTATGCCAATATTTCTCGCTTTTTAGCCTCTAACCCCTATGCAGTTACCTCCTTTGGCTGTTATTCCAAGTGTACCAGCATTGCCAGCACCTGATACCTAGCCTAATGGTCAATTAAAAACATTTCCAGTTCAGTCTAATGAATTGCAAGAGATTAAAGGCCTTCTAACGACCTTTGGTAATGAGATGGTTAATCTAAGAAAAAACAAAATCAAGGTTTTAAGTCATATCAACCCTCATTCCAGTCTAATTACCAGTAAAATCAGACCAATAGACCACCTTATCAGCCTTATAATCAAGGCCAAAAGTTTTCTCCTAACCTGAGGCCACATCAAGCTTATGACTCCAACACTGCAAGCACTTCCAAAGAGCTTGCACCTGTCCAGAAAAACTTAGTTCAAGATTATGAATGGTGCTTTCCATGTAGTCAACCCCATAATAAGAGTACCTATGTAAATGGGCTGCTTAACCAAGCCTTGATGGTTCAGAACAGTTTAGCAATACATTCAAGTGTACTTGTAACAATTGAAGTACAACAGTAAGAGCAACAGACACACGAGTCTACATTCCTAAACTAGTAAGGGGAAGAATTTTGTGGAGTGTTCCATGTTGATTCTTCGATTGCAGACAATACACACAATAAAAAGAGGGCAATAGATGAGGGACATCAACCTAATACAGTTTAGACTCAATCAAAACAAGGGCTGAGCCAGCATCAGAATGCTCCTGGCTCATCAAAAGTTGACTAGATCCGAATGCTACCAAGGGGCCAGCCTTTGGTAGGAAAGCAATAGTCCAA
>VDFB02162651.1:0-26838 GCA_007258455.2 Sequoia sempervirens
TCATAGATTGGATAGAAGGCATGGAGAATCATTTTAAGTGTGATGGAGTCACTGAAGCTCAGAAGGTGAAGGTTGCTAAGTCAAGATTGAGAGGATCAGCCTTGACATGGTGGAAGTTTATTCAGACGGAAAGGGAAAAAGAAGGCAAACAGCCCATATCAACTTGGAAAGGAATGGTTGCTAAGGTGAAGGAAGCCTATATGCCAGATGACTATGAGATTCAATTGCACAAGAAGAGGCAAAGTCTAAGGCAGAAAGACCAAGATGTAAACACTTACACTGAGGAGTTTCAAAAGCTTTGCATGAGATCTAATGTGACAGAGGATGAGAATCTCAAGGTAGCTAGATACCTTAATGGTTTGAAGTGGAATATCCAAGAAGAGATGGCTCTTCTAAGTCCCAAGACAGTGCACCAATGCTATCAGTTGGCCATAAAGATTGAGGAAAGGAACAAGAGGAAGCAAGATCAGGCTTCTAAGGGCAGAGGCAAAGGCAGAGATCAAACAGATCAAAGAGGATAGCGTGGTGGCTACCAAGGTAGAGGCAGTGACCAAAGAAATCAAGGAGAATCAAAACTCACTGAGCATGGAGGTGAAATGTCTTCAAGAGGAGGATTCAACAGAGGAAGAGGACCTCAAGGAGGCTCAAACAGAGGAAGAGGAGCAGGCAGGAGCAATTCTTATTTTGTAAACATGAAGTGTTACCATTGCAATCAAATAGGTCACCCTGCTTATAGATGCCCGGAGAAAGCTTCCTCATCAAGCAATGAAAAGAGAGTGGCTTATGCACAAGAGGACACCATGAGTCCTAAGTCATCTGAGATCAGTCATATAGAATCTGATGTTTAACAGAGTTCTGATCAGACAGCCAGTCAAGGAGGAACCAAAACAGAGAAGAGCTCTTTCTAGAGTGAGGTGCAAGATACTTGGTAAAGTATGCAAGGTTATAGTAGACTCAGGTTCAACAAATAATATAATCTCAAAGGAGGCAGTAGCAAAACTAAAATTGGAGAAGGTACCCCACAATATCCCCTACAAGGTCACATGGCTGAACAAAGGGCAGAGTGTTCTAGTTAATGAACAAGTAACGGTGAAGTTCTCCATTGGAGGATATAAAGACAAGCTAATTTGTGATGTTTTACCCATGGATGCATGCCATCTACTACTGGGCAGACCATGGCAGTATGACAGAAGTGCTATGTATGATGGGAAGGAGAATACTATTTCTTTCAAGAAGGATGGAAGAAACTGCGGTCACTGTCAGAAGAAGATGAAGGACAGTCCAAGACACCTAACATCATGTTGAGCAGTGGTAAGGAGTTCCTTAAGGACCTACACCAAGGGAATGAAGGATATGTGGTTGTGTTGCAACCTAAAGAGGAAGATAAGGCTGAAAAGACAGTCCTACCGGAAGTAGTCCAAAAGTTGCTTGATAGGTACAAGAGTATAGTCAGTGATGGTACACCTGCAACTCTACCACCAAGGAGAGCCATAAGTCATCAAATTGACTTCATACCTGGAGCTTCATTGCCTAACAAAGCAGCATACAAACTTACACCAGAGCAGAACCTAGAGGTAGCTAGGCAAGTGCAAGAATTATTAGATCAAGGATTGATTCAAAAGAGCATCAGCCCTTGTGCAATGCCAGTGGTTTTAGCAACCAAGAAAGGAGGTAAGTGGAGACTTTGTACTGATTCTAGGGCAATAAATAGGATCACCATTAGGTATAGGTTTTCTATTCCTAGAATTGAAGACTTGATGGATTGTCTTGGAGGTGCTCAGTTCTTCACAAAGTTGGATCTCAAGAGTGGGTACCATCAGATCAGAATTAAGGATGGTGATGAGTGGAAGACAGCTTTTAAGAAAAATGATGGGTTATATGAGTGGAAAGTGATGCCATTTGGCCTCTCAAATGCCCCTAGCACGTTCATGAGACTCATGAATGAAGTGCTTAAGGATTTCACAGGGATCTTTGTGGTAGTATATCTTGATGACATACTGATTTTCAGTAAGACAGTAGAAGAACACTTCAAGCATGTGGAGATGGTTCTTAAAAGGTTGCAAGAAGAGAAGTTGGCAATCAATCTTGAGAAATGTGAGTTCTTCAAGCAAGAGCTTGTCTACCTAGGTTTTGTAGTGTCCAAAAGCTCATTAAAGATGGATCCAAGCAAGGTGGAAGCCATCCTAAACTGGCCTACACCAACCACAGCAACAGAGGTAAGGAGTTTTCATGGATTGGCCCAATTTTATAGAAAATTCATAAGGAATTTTAGTGGTATATGTGCACCAGTCCTAGATACTATCAAAGGTGGTCTGAAAACAAAGTTTAAGTGGACTCAAGAGGCTGATAAAGGGTTTGAGAAACTGAAACAAGAAGTGGCAACTCAACCAATTCTCCTATTACCTAGCTTTGACAAGTTGTTCACTGTTGAGTGTGATGCAAGTGGAGTAGCAGTAGGAGGAGTACTTAGTCAAGAAGGTAGGCCTGTGGCCTTCTTTAGTGAAAAGCTCAATGAAGCCAAGCAAAAGTACTCTACCTATGATCTGGAGTTGTATGCTTTAGTGCAGTCCCTTAGGAAGTGGAGGCATTATTTGTTACCCAAAGAGTTTGTGGTCTTTACTGATAACCAGCACTTAGTTATATCAACACCCAAGAGAAGTTAAGTAATAGGCATTTGAAATGGATGGAATACATCCAAGCTTTTACTTTTACCATCAAGCACAAGAAAGGACAAATGAACAAGGTGGCAGATGCATTAAGCAGAAGGTTGTTGGCAGTCCAAGAGATACAGCTCAAGAGCATTGGCATAGAGAGTTTCAAGGATCTATATGGAGAGGATGAAGACTTTCAGAGGCCTATAAGGTATGTTCTAACTTTGAAAACCATTTCCATAGCCAATACTTGAGTATACTTTGCAAAGTGGGTTGTTGTTTAAGGGCAATCAGTTATGTGTTCCAAGAGGGTCAATGAGGGAAAATTTGATTCAGAAAAGCATAATGGCAGTCTTAGTGGGCATTTTGGCATCAATAAGACCTTAGAGCTAGTATAAAGGTTCTATTACTGGCCTAAGTTGGCAAGAGATGTTAGAAGGTATGTGGAACAGTGTGTTGTGTGTATGAAAGCTAAGGGAGGAGCTAGCAATGCTGGTTTATATCAACCCCTACCCATTCCTAACAGACCATGGGAGTGTGTGAGCATTGATTTTGTGGTAGGCCTTCCTAAGACCAAGACTAGTTTTGATAGTGTTTATTTAGTGGTAGACAGATTTAGCAAGATGAGTCATTTTATTCCCTGCAAAACTACTCATGATGCAAGCTACATAGCTCATCTTTTCTTCAAGGAAGTTGTAAGGATCCATGGATTACCATTAAGCATTGTTTCTGACAAAGATGTGAAGTTCATGAGTCACTTTTGGAATACTCTATGGAGCAGATTGGGTACAAACCTGTCTTTTGGATCAGCTTACCATCCTTAGACCGATGGTCAAACAGAGGTGGTTAACAGAGTGTTGGGTAATCTTTTAAGGTGTCTAACCAAGGAGTATGGACAGACATGGGATATGGTTATCTCCCAAGCTAAGTATGCTTATAATGATAGTGTCAATAGAACTACAGGGAAAAGTCCTTTTGAAGTTGTGTATGGAATGCACCCAAGAGGCATTTGTGAGCTCAGAGACCTTGGATCTATGGAGAATAGGAGTGGACATGCAGAGGACTTCACTCAGACCATGAAAGAGATTCAGGAGCAGGTCAAGCAAACAGTCACAGCAGCAACCCAAAAGTTGAAGGAGAAAGTTGATTTGTCAAGGAAGGATGTACAATTTGCAGTAGGGGACTATGTCATGGTCCACCTTAACAAATCCAAATTGCAGAAGGGAATGTCAACCAAAATCCAGATGAAAAGAGTGGGACCATGCAAGGTATTAGCCAAGTATGGACAGAATGCTTACAAGGTGGAATTACCAGCAGACCTAGGCATATCTCCAGTGTTTAATGTGGCTGATCTGATCAAGTATAAGGGGACAGTCACTGCCATGGATCAGAATAGCAAGGAGATATTCAAGGATGTCAGCAACATGACACTACCAACTCCAGACAAGCTACAAGCAAAGAAGATCTTGGAGTCAAGAGTGAAGAAGGCTACAAGGCACAAGGTGTACATGGAGCATCTTGTCAAATGGAAGAACAAGCATGAATCTGAAGCTCCCTGGGTAGACGAAGCAGATTTTAAGAAGCAAGGAATTGATATGTCTCTGATCTCTCCTAAAATTCCTTAGTTGTTTGTGCTAAGAGGGGGAGAATGGTGCAGGAGCACCTGGAAAGGTACTAGGTTTATTGAAGTCTTGAATAAAGTTCTAAATTTTGTTGTGTTGTTCATAAGGTCATGTAGACCATTTTGTGGTGATCTAAGGGATGTTTTTGACCTTTGGGAAAGAGGTTGACAAGAGTTAAGTAGTTTTAGATCTTCATTTTGGCTAAGTTGTAAAAATTGCTAAAGTTTAGAAAACACAGTGGGTTTTATAATTTGCATCTTTAGGTCATCTAAAGGCTCGACCCAAGAACCTCAACTATTTGAGAAGCATATTTAAAGGTTGCCTCGACCTTTATGGAAGGTTGGAAGCTCATTGTACGGACTGTGTTTTTGGAAGTTGAAGAAAAACAGCGTTTTTGCCATTATTTTTCTGGTTTTTGTTCATTAACAGTGCTTAAATGGATTAGATATGCTACTGTTCTTGTTGTAGGATGTAGTATAGGTTGTGTACAAGCTTTGTGCATCATTTGGTAGCTTTATCTATTCATCTTTATTTGTTATTTGTAGATAGTTTAAACTCAGCCTGTTGCTGGTCTGAACCAGGCAGCCTGGAGAAAATGGAAGTCTAGACCACTTTCCCACCGTACAAATTGTACGGCCTTTTGGGAAATGTGCCTAGACTCCATGCCTGTACATATGGTAGAAATTAGGAGTTGTGTAGTTGCAGGAGGTGCTAGCAAAGCTTTTCCCTAGGCGAGCCAGGCAAGGTCCGATTACGGAAAGCAATGAGAAAAAGAATCATAACTTGCAGGGGAGTTGAGCTTTGGAGGAAATTATTTTTTGTGAATTTTGTTGAGGGTCCTGGTAATGCATGGTAGTCAGGAGGAGGTTCTTTCAATTCATTTGGTAGGAGAACTTCTTGACAGTCTGAAAACAGCTTTGAAGAGCTTCAAAACCCTAGGTTTTTGACCATTATTGTGTGTGGACAGTGTACGGCCTGTGCAGGGCTTAAAACCCTAAAAATCCTTGAGGTATAGGCAAGTGAAACTCAAACTCTAAACAAAGAACCTAAGTCCTTTGGTGGGTTTAGAAGAAAAGCATTTTACCTCTGTTCAGAGACCTAATTGGGGGCTCAAGGCTTGTAGCCTTCCCTAACCCTAGGAGAAGGATTGTGGAAGCGATGGTAAATGGGAGTCTTGAGAAGCTATAAGAACCCTAGGCAGAGTCCCCTGAAGCTATTTAAATGTGTTACACCTCTGCAAGTTATCACAGTTGAATGTGGAGAGAATTTGGTCTTTAAGGGAGAGTAAGGGCCAATGGAGAGTATATGGCGAAGCACCAAGGTTGGCTTAGTAGAAGGGAAGCTTGTTGATGGAAGAGGGGTTGAGCAGACATACCAGGGGCACCTAGTCATGAATAGGGACCTATAGGTTAGATTGGTGAAGCAAAACACCAAAGAGGTCTTACAAGGAAAGGCCTAGAGCAGGAATCTGTGATTGATTCCTCCAACCCCACTCCCTATCAGGGGCCATGGAAAATTCTTCTAAGTACTTGAAATTGGAAGAAGGGGTGGTGAAATGTGCCTTAAGGAGTTGAGGATTGATGGAAAATCCACTAAGTATTGCAAATTGGAAGCTCACCCTCTAAAATGCGCCCTTGCAAGCTTAAAGTGAGTTGAAAAATCTCTAAGTATAACAAAATGGAAGCTCCAACCATCATATGCGCCCTAGCAAGGAAGGAAGGTAAAAATTTTACCAAGTGTTGTAAATTGGAAGTAAGATCCCTTGTATGCGCCCAAGAACTTGAGGAGGGGTAAGAAAAGCTTCTAAGTCTTGCAAATTCGAAGCTCACCCATGGAAATGCGCCCTTGAAGAAGGTTGGCTAAAATATCTAAGTCACAGTCATCAAGCTCTCAAATACGCCCTCAAGGTTCCTGAGGAGAGTACGTGAAAGATCTTCCCAAGGCATTGATGGAGACACAAACATCAAAATGATATGCGCCCTAGCACACAAATGTTGAAAGTTATGAAGAAAGCAGAAGTTTGCTAGAGGAAAAGTGATGAACCCTATCAGATCTGGAGATCACTCAGACCTTGGAGATCAAAGCATGAAAATTAGGTAAGTGAGGTGAATTTATATTATGAAGTGTTATGATGCTCTTCTCCTTGCTTGTTTTGCAGGGTGAACACCGAGGCCAAGGCATGGTGGCTTGGGGAGATGAAGCGAGTACTTGGAGGAAATGGCTAAGTTTTGAGACTTAGTATGTGCCCAACTCAAGTGGCAAAGAAGAAATGTTTGAGCTCAAGATGAGAGAATCCTTCCAAGCATTAATGGTCACCATCAAGTACTTCAAAGTTGAAGAACGACATCAGGAAGGAGAAAGTCACCATCGAGCAGGAGAAAGAAGTTGTTGCCTCGGGGTCAGATCAAGAACATGCCTGCCATACCCTTTCAAGAAGTTGAAGCCACGATGATTAGACTCATCCAGTTTGCAATCAGGAAGAAGAACAATGCGAATGCGTTTCCAGACAAGAATCTTCTAGAAGATGGTGGACATTAATGGCTCATTTATTACCCCACTCTTCTTGGTGGCGGTTTTGAGGGTTAGGGTTTATGTGGCTCGATTTGAGCCCTTCATTGTAATTGAATCTGAGTCGTCCATTGGACTGGGCCAACTATAAAAGGGGCATCCCCCCTCATTTGTAATTCATTAGATTAGATTAGATAGCAGACATAAAGTAGAGAGACTGATAGTGTAGATAGCATAGTGTAGATTGGTAGCATAGTTTGAAGACGAAGGAAAAATTTTCCTTTGAAAGCTTTGTAAGAAATTGTTGTGAACACTCTCATAATAAAAAAGGGTTTTCATTGATGATGATCTCGTCTTTTGTTGTGAGTAGCTAGCAAGGTTTCTTTGCCTTTCTGATTCGAGTAGTATCTTAAAGTAAAGTAAATTTCATTTCATGCAAGTAGTTAGTAATTGTGGAATGTGGTCTTCAATTTGAGAAAACTTCGTCTATCCATACCACTAGTGGGCTCGCTGATGGTGAGTTCGCCTTGCGTGGTCAACTGGAAACTTGTGGACTTAACTTCGATTACGATCTTCATGTTGGTATGCGTCGTTGTGACGGTGTCTTCATTGTTGAATTGTAATCTGAATATCTTTAGTTACTCCCCTTGAAGATTGCACCAGTTCTGTGGAGGCTGTCCGAAGTGAGGCAAAGCAAAATCTGGTTGAGGTTTGTGAAAATTGATCTCCACGTCCCATGTGTAGATTAGTCCACAACATCTTCTATCCCTGCAACCATTTCAATTCAGTACTTTCTGGTTAGTTTAGGAAACAAGAGCTTTATAGACAAACCTTTCGAGCATTCAAATTCCTTCCTCCGCTGTTGAACAATTTCGTAAGTCCCCTTGAAATACCAGCAAATCACATCGAGCCAACTGAGACTATCCACTGCATGAAGGAACCTTGGAGTTGAATGCATGATCTTTCTAGCAATCTTAGCATGCAGGAGATTTTGTTCAAGAGAGGATAGAGTCGCCATTGGTAACTTTATTTTCTGTTGGTGCGGTCACGAAAAACACATCAACAAATCCCATGTCCAAGGAGAAATTGTAAGACTTGTTTGAGATGAACCTAGTGCTCCTCATATATCCTTCTGAAAACTAGATTATCAGACAAGAGTCAAGAAACAGTTTCATTACTTCATTCATAAACCTCCTGAAAGTTGTTGTTGTGTTGCACAATCTGAATTGAAGTACCAACCATTTGTAGAGCCCTTACTTTTTCTTAAAAATTGTTTTCTACACATCTTTGATCTTTTCTTGGTTATATCCAAATTGAGAGCTAGCTTAATGAAGGGATCATGCATTTCAATTTACATTTTCCAAAAATTGAGAATTGGAGAGAGGTTGGGTGGAAATAAATTTGTGAAGGTACTTGAGATTTGTGGAGGCTTGGGAGCTTGGAAGTGATAGAAGAGAGTTCCTTCACACCATTTTCACAAGTTAGAGTTGGTGAGTAGGCTCCCATTTTCCTTATAGCTATTAATTTTGAGTTTGGGATGCATGTTTAAAGAGAATAGGAAGGCATTTGATTGTTTTGGTGCCTTAGATGTGTTTGCGATCATGATTTTCCCTTCCTGCATTTTTTACATCCTTGTTTGGGGGGTTGGAATTGGGATTTTCTGTTTTGATTTTGAAATATGTAATGTTGGGAGTCTTGGAAAGGTTGGCAATTTTTGTTAGCTTTTTAGTTGTTTGAAACCTTGGCTAGTTGTCACTCTACAAGTGGATAGTCGAGGCATGTATAGAGTTCGGTTTGGTGAGGGAAACCTTGGGCAGCATATGGGCCCTTGTTTCATGCATGCTTGGAAAGATAAGTGGTTATATTCTTGCTTGAAATCAAGGAAACCCGAGGACATGTTCCCAACCCTTTTAGGCACGTCACTACTTTCAAGATGTTTCGAGGATGGGGGATTCCTAGAGGACGTCCTCAGACCTTCCTCAAAAAATGGGGAATCACAAGAAATGCCCTGAAATTAGGGGACATGGCAGGAGAATGGAGGGGGCGGTTGAGGATGTTTGTAAACGATCAGTTGTCCCCTCCAAAAAGTGACATTTTAAAAATAAAAAACAATCAAAAATTTAAAAATATGCATATTTTAATATTCTTTCATTGTGGGCCCCCACACCCTAGATCACCTTAAATGAGGAAAAAGAGCCTCATTTCATTTCATATGCATTTTTTTGTTTGGGAAAATATATTGAAGCAGGGTTTGAAGGAAGAGAAAATTGTTTTAGCAAGGATTGATAGAGCAGCTACAAAAGAGGTTGAATCTAGGGTATCATTGGTAGTGAGACTGCAATTTCTTCAAAGAGGTAAAGTCATTCTATCATTTTTGTTTTTATTTTACATTTTTTTTTTTAAGATTAAAGTAAGAAATATCTGATTTTTTTTTTCATTTTTCAATTTAAAGTTGCATTAAATCTCAAAGAACATGAGCAGCACTGAGAATGATAGTAGTGACAATGAAGTGGAAGAAGTTCAAATAACTGTAATATTTTATGTAATGTCCCCTATCTTGATTTTCCCTAGAATTTGCCTATTGATCACAAATTGAAACAAATTAGGGTTAGGGTTTCATCTTATTAAATAAATATCTCTTTAATGATGCAATCCTAGATTTGAAACCTGCAATCACCACATGAACAATATATGCAAATATGTATATATTTATGCTTACTAATTAGAGTTAGGCAATTACATCACACCCATAGATTATCAATAATGCAAGCATATTAGGATTTTTGGAGAAGGGACATGATGGGTCCGCCTGAAGCCATATACCAAGCCTAAGAGGGTGTATACCACAGCCCTCCCCCTTGGCGACTTGTATCTACTTTCCCCATGAATGCCTCGACTCCCTAAAGACACTTGCCATCTTGTGGAATTGAGCGGGGCTCGTAAGTGGTTTACTTGGCTCTCCACGTAAGTGCCCTCTGGTCCTAGGAGCCATTATGAACAACTCTAGGATGGCTACTTACTAGCCTCGCTTACCTACTCCACCCCAAGCCCTTCCCACAAGTGGATTTTAGTCAGTCAAGTACATTTCTAATTCTAGCATAGGAAATCATACATTAATTATTCTTATTATCGTATAAGCCATATGCATACATGTATAAACAACAATTGGCAGAAAATACACCTGAATGTATATATATGTATATCTAATAACAACAATCTCCTCTAATATACGGACTGATTCCTCTTTGTTCTTGGTTCGTATATTTTCTTCTCCTTAATCAATCGATCTGTCTTCAGTATTCATAAGATATTACTTATAGAGAAGCGATAGATTAGTTCAATTCAATAATTACTAATAAGTGTTAATAATTGCTGCAAGCATCATTATTGCATAATCGTATATAATGTACATATAAATAATTAATTCTATTCAACTTACTTCCCTTATTGACGTCTTCATTTATCTCTTCTTGAGCCAACTTCCCACATATTAAATCTGAATATATCATATTAATATTTCTGCTGCTATGCTCAGGACATACTCCTCTTGTTTCTCCCTTATTCGCTATTTATATCTCTGTGCTTTTCTCTCTTTAATTTCTTTTCATACATTTGTGTTAAGTCTCATGATATGCCCTCATTCGATTCTCTGTTTGCAGACCTTTATTTTGATCTCTTCTATCTGCCTTATACTCAGAAGATGTGTATTGCTTGCTTACTCTAAGTGCAGATGATTTATTGTTTACTGATCTCTGTCTTCCTTTCAGATCTATTATACCTGAATGATTCAATGCCTCTCTTCTTTGAAATGTGTTTCCCTTTATATCCCACAATGGGGAAAAGACATAACTGTTTCTCAAAGAAGAGACATGACTGTTTATCAAGTCTTCCCTTGGTGAGGGATACGTCCTTCCTTAGACTAATTACTACTTATTCAAAACCAATCGATGCCTTTATTTAATTTTTTTATCTCTGCCTGTTAATTAAGTACTCCCCCCATTAACTTGACCGATTAACTTGTATTTATATTTGCTCCTTACTTAGTCAGCCATATATATATATATATATATATTCATAGATTTGATTTCTAACATCAACACCATAAAGGTCAGCCAGCATAAGGATAAAGGTTCATTGTATTTAAAAAGGAAGTCAGCCAGCCTAAACATTTTATTATTATTTATTTTATTTATTGTTTTATTTATTTGCTTGGTTTATGTTGCAGTCTATGGGGGCATGACATTTTCAGCCTCATCAAAGTGTGGAAATGTTGGGTGTGGAGGTGAACAGCCACCAAATCCATTTAAGTGCCCTTATGATGTCTTGAAACCTTATGCAAAGGGCCCTTTTAACAAAAAAAAACTTCTCCAACTTGTGACAGCCCCAGATACCAAAAGTAAAAATTCAGGGGGGGAGTAGGGTGTGGTTGACACATTTGCAAGACAGATTTTAGAGGGAGCTAGAGAAGGGTATGATCTCATTTCTTGGGTGTTGCAAGCCGTGGTGTTAAGGTTTATCCAAAAATAAAGAAGGATGTGAAGCTAGAGGCTCATAGATTGCACATGGAGGTAGAAATGAGGTCTAAAGGTGTGACAATGTCGGCACATTCTTCAGCGAGTGGACAATCATCTATGCCTATGTCATCCATAATTGGTAGTGGTATTAGTGATATTTCCACAAGAGGAAAGAGGAAGGTTAGTGGTGGTGAGAGGCCAAGGGAAATTACAAGTATGTTTATTGTGTAGGTATGGGATACAATAGTCTTCCATTGCCAAATGTTTTTATGCTCATGCCATCCCATTTCATGTGGTCTATTCCTCTTATTGCAAACAAATGATTAAAGATGTAGCCTCTATTGGCCCCTCATTTGTTGTCATGTCCCCAATCCCGTCTAGGCCCTAAATTTGATTTTGGTGGGAGAATAGTGTTTCTCAACACTAAATCTAAATTAAACATATTAAATAATATAATAATAATAATTTTTAAATAATAATAAATATTTCAAAGTTTTGGGCTGACCCTTTGGTTGCCTATCTGATGTCAGGTATTTAATTAAATTGTTTTAGTTTGTTTGGATCATCATGGTTGGAGGAATCGAATTGATGGCTTGCTAGAGACGAAACCCTATGCAATCTAGCACCAAGTAAGACGAAAAACCCCATTGGCATCAGTAATTCCTCTTCCCAACATTCAACATATTGTTTCCTGAATCATATTCTATTCTTGACCAGATTGGATCGACATTGGAGGGCCGCAATGAAGTGAGGCGATTAAGCGATAGTGGTGGCGAAGCCAAGATAGTGGTAGCGGAGCCCTTGGCTCACGCCACCCTAAGGTCATACCCACGATCTACAGCTCGTGACGGGAGCACTCTTATATTGCCATCAAGGGAAGCAACGACAATCTTAGGAGCATAGATTCTCTCTTGACAAACCAGAAAATGTGATCCTATTGTATCTGTCGAGTGTGCCAACAACCAGATCTCTAATAGGCGTTCGTTTCATTCCGTGGATTTGTGGAGGCACCACTTTAGGTGCTGATCAAATTTGAAAATCACACCAATCACAGTTGTAGGGGTGCGCGATCACCAATTTAGGATACTATTAGCGAAGGTTATAATTGGCGGACAATCACCATAACTAATGCCTAGAAATGCAGTCTAACCTCGTTGTTCATTAATAAACTTCATGCGATATAATTCCCAGATTGACTGGAAAGGCATCATTCTGTGTTGTCAACATTTTGTGGCGGGTGTCATTTCCCGATCTGAGTGGTTTAGAGTCTTTAGACATTTTGAGACATTATTTAGTTTGTTGTGTGTATTTAGTATATGGTCACTACGATTTAATTATTTGTCCCAGTGTTATTCCCTAAGTTATTATTCTTGGCTGAAATAATAAAATTTGTGAATTGGAATCTAATTAGATCTAAATGTAATTATCCTATTACACATTCATTATCATTGTATGAAAGCAGTAACTGCCATCTCCCTGTTTATTGTTGTTGTGTGTGATCAATGATTGGGTATCTTACATTTGTCCCCCCTGAAGATCATAAACTATGCACTACCCTCTCAAACAAAGAATATTCCAAGGTTAATTTGCGAATGGAGGATATGAGGGAAACTTGGATTAGGACAGGTTGTTCTATTGTGATGGATGGTTGGACCAATATTAGACATCAACCACTCATCAATATCATAGTCAAATTCCTAGTTGGCTCTTACTTTCTTAAGTTTAGCATTTTGAGAGAGGCCATAGAGGAGGTTTGGACCTCAAATGTTGTCTAGGTGGTCACCAATTCAACACGTGTGTGCAAATTGGTTTGTATGATGGTGGAGGGTGCTTACAAGCACATCTTTTCAACCGCATGTTGTGTTCATGCATTGAACAATACATTGAAAGACATAGGGAAAATAGATTAGGTGAAGCAAGTGGTGACAGAAGCTAGAGATATTCAAATGTTCATTTGCAACCACCACACCTCTTCACGACATTTTCAAAGAAGGAATTCCTCAAACCTGTTGACACAAGATATGCCAATTACTTCATTTTGTTATCTAGAGGATGCCACCTAGGTTAATGAGGAGTGTAATGTCCCCTTTTTGCGACACCCTCTATCAATTGGGATTGTTTTGGGAACACTTACTATTTTTAGTAAGTGCTATTTTTAGCAGGGGGTCTGGTACAGTACTCCAGTCAGTGGTGAGCCTTCTCAAGCGTCTCAGTTTCTCTCCAGCTTAGGATTCAAGGTGCATTACTTACTATTTCTGGAACTTACTAAAAATAGTAAGTCAATTAGGGTTGACCAGTCTTGGCAAGATAGCCCTAGTTAGGTTAGTCATTGTGCACATTCAAGCGATTAAGTCACTTCGAGAGATTATTTTAATATTTGAGGCACTTTGGGAAATGTGCTTTAATAAGTGACTTTATAATGTTTAATTAAAAGGGGGACATAAGGGGACTCAATTAAAAAAAATAGACCAAGGGCGCCTAGTTTATTGACTTGAAGTTGTTTTCAAAGCTAAATAATATTATATCTTTTTGGGGCGCCCAAACTATGGAGGGAAAAGGATTTAAAATTAAATTAAATCAAAAGTAAATGAATTTGGAGTGCATTTTAGGGTTGCTGGAAAAACTTTGTTAAAAGAACATTTTGGAGGCTCATTTGCATGTGTTGGAGTTTGATTTTTTAATAGGGAAATGCTATTGGTGGTACCATGGTTGTGACGTTTTCATTACACATCGCCCGGGGACCTAATTTTGGCTTTGCTTTTGGCTTGATTTTAGTTTGTTTTGTTGTTGTCTCTCTTTTCTATGGTCTGCCTTCTAGGGGACGCACCCGTCATTGAGTTTAAACTTGAAATTTTGGCCAAGTCCAAAAAATTAGGGTTTTGAATTTTCCAGCCAATTTGAAGTCAAACGAGGTGAATAACTTGAAATTTGAGACTAACATTGTTGTTAGCGTTTCAAAGAAGCCCCAAAGAAATTTTCATCCACTCGAGGTACTTACTATTTTTAGTAAGTGTGAAATCTGTGGCAACCTGGCTCAGTACTTTTGAGATCTCATTACACTCCAAGATTCGTGAGCATACTGCCGCCATTGTGCAAAATTTGAGCCTAACCCGACAACTTTACTATTTTTAGCAATTCAGCCTTGAGATGAATTTCAGAGGGTCGATGTAGAGTTTTTCTTTTGCATTGGCATATTCCTCTGGTTTTTTCAAGACCTTCGCGAACGCATGTAACATGCAAACGAGACTAATTACTTTCGTAATTCAAATTCTCCGAGGCTATTTTAGGTTTGCATGTCGGTTTCTTTGCATGTCGTGATTCCTGATGGGTTTTTCAAAAGCTTCGCGATGGTATGACATGCAAACGGAGATACTCACTCAGCAAGGAACTTGCTATTTTTAGCAAGTGTGTCCCGACAGCCACTTCCCAGCAGTTCAGAATCACGAGCTGATCGTAGTGCCATAGAAACGAGAGCAAACAGATGTCATTTGATACGCATGCAGAGCAAATTAGGGTTTCCAGCTTCGGAGCCTAAAAATAGGGCAAAAGTCGACTAAAAACCTAAGTAAACCATCAGCGACACAATTCTTCAAAAGCATCATCCTCATCGTGAAATTTCAAGTCGAATCCGAAAGCACTTTACTTCACTCTATAGTGTCAATTTAAAACCCGGCTAAAATAGTAAATCAGCTGCATGCGTCAGTGTCAGCGGGCAGGCCACGTGGTGAGGAGCGCCTCATCCAAATTTCAACTCGATCAAAGCAATGGAGCTATCAGAAACAAGAGGTTACTATTTATAGTAAACCACCTTCAGAAACAGGCTAAAAATAGCAGGGTGACTAAAGATGGCAGTGTCGACAGGACAACAAGGTTATGAGGACGCAGTGTGCGAAATTTCAAGTCGTTCCGAGCTTCAGAAGTGCAAAATTCAAAGAGCTTACTATAAATAGCAGGGTGTGGAAACTGGCGAAAACGAAGAAAAAATTCTAAGTCTGAAGCTTGTCCTGCAACCATGGCAAAGTGCGCCCAGTTGATGAGAAGGCATGAAAATTTCTAAGAGTGTTGAGCTCGTCCAGTACACAGGCCAAAATGCGCCCAAAGCACAACTGGTCAAAGAAAAGTCAAAGAATTTTATCCTGTAGACATGGAGAAATGCGCCCACCCTCAAGGAGAAAATTTAAAAAATTTCTAAGTCTCATCCTCTTGCCACCTCAAAATGCGCCCAAGGGAGGTTGATAGCATGAAAAAGTTCTAAGTATAAACTTTATCCTCCTCCACTAGTAAAATGCGCCCACTCACAAGAAATTCAAAGGAAGGTCAAAGTTTTCTATACTGCTCATGCCTTGAAATGCGCCCAAAGGAGAATGGAGAGAGTTTTTAAAAAAAAAAATTCTAAGGCACAAGCTTCGTCCTGCTCAAGTGGTGAAATGCGCCCACTCACAAGAAGGTCAAAGAAAAGTCAATGCTTTTCATCCTCTAGCCTAGGCAAAATGCGCCCTCACATGCAAGATGACTTGAAGAGAATAAAAATTCTAAGGCAAAAACTTATCCTTCTCTCACCCCAAAATGCGCCCATTTGAGGCCATATGAAGACAAAAATGAAGAAGGTGAAGAGTCACATGCCAAGGCGTTGGGGATTCAAAATTTTTCTCTCTCACACAAATGCGCCCATGCAAAGTCAAAAGGGTCAAAGATTCTCATCCTTCACACATAGTAAAATGCGCCCACCTCCAAGCATAACATGCATGAGAATTTTCCAAGTAAGAAATTCGTCCTCCAGCTAGGCCAAAATGCGCCCAAGATGAAGCAAGTCAACAAAGTCAAAGAGTTTTGTCCTCCTCACCCCTCCAAATGCGCCCAAGTTAGGAGGGTAAAGGTGACTGAGGATGGTAAATGAGGTAAGAAATATTGCCAGGGCGTGGTAAAAGGTGGTAAGTGCTAGGCGTTTTCCTTCATCAAGTGCTAAGTGCGCCCAGAGTGGAAGGTGTTGAAGATGTTTTCCTAGCGCCTAAGGTGGTGAAGTATTAGAAGATTTTTCAAGGGTGATGAATGTTATAACGTGGTAGAAAAGTTCTAAGGCGTGGTTTCAAATTTCTTATAAGAGCTAAGCGCCCAAGTTGATATGTATGAAATATTACAAGGTGATGGAGGTGTTGCCTGGGCGTTGGAAATGAAGACCTCTAAGCACAAGGCGAATATTCTCCTTCAGATATAAAATGCGCCTAAGATGTTGAGTAAAGGCAGAATAACAAAAAAAAATATAAAATATCTCTAAGGCGTTAGAATTTTAAATAAAATTGCCTTGCAAGTGTGGAGTTAAATATAAAATGGTGAAGTGGCAAATCAAGTGTGCCAGGCGTGAAAGAGAAATTTTCTAAGTAAGTTGATGAACTAAAATTTTCCCTCGCAGGCAAGGTGGACGGAGTTGAGTAAATTTTCTAAGGCAAAATTTGCAGAGTGATTCAAAAATTTTCTAAGGCAAAATATTTTCTTCCTCTAGAAAACGCCAAAGTCCGAGGTGGGTGGAATTTTTTTTTCTTTAGCCAATGTATGAATTGTTGGAGGTGAAGCTCGCTGATTACCTCGGTGGTCGAGCAAATTTTCCAAGTCAGAGAAACAAGAATCATCTTCAGGATCGATGAACGTGAAATAAATTGTTGAAAATTATTTTTTTCCAAGGTTCGTAAATTCCGTGAAAAAATTAAATGAACCCGTTCGTTGGGTACCCATGGATTCGACACGTTCTGGAGGAAATTTTCTTCTGGGTATCGAAGATTGCCGATGAGGAGTTGATTTCAAGGTCTTCCATAGCTTGTCGAGGATTCTGGGATGAAGATTTTGAGTGGGCACCAGGTTGATGAATTTCCTAAGGGAAATTTGAAAATTTTCTAAGACAAAAATGAAGAAAATGTGTTTTCAAAGTGAAATCCTCCAGGCGATGAATTTGAAAAGAACCGCCTTGTGGTGATTTTGCCCAAATTCTTCATGAAGATAGTTTTCTTGAGCCGAGATGGATAAAATCAAAGTTGTCAAGAGCTCCACAGTGAAATGAATTTCAAGATGCAAATGAAGTTAGTGCCTTGAAAGATGCATTGAAAATTTTACAAGCCATGAAGAATTTGAACGCGAAGTTGGCTAAGGAAAAACGATGGGCCCTTGAAGATCAAAGCGCAAAAATCAGGTAAGTAAGTTGATTTTATATTATGAAGTGTCCTAATACTCTTCTCCTCGCTTGTTTTGCAGGAGGAATGTCGAGGCCAGAGCACGATGACTTGAAGTGGTGAGGCACGATGATATCACAACCCTAAAAGGAAGATAAAGTTACAAGTTTCAATCTCGAAGGAAGAAAAAGCTGCAAGAAAATGGCTAATTGTTGAGACTTAGTATAACTTAAGTGACAAAGATGAAGACCCTCAAGTGGAAGAAGTCAAAGAGCAACGTCAAGAAAGGAGATCAAGGACAGTGTGAACGCATCTACAAATGGAATCTTCTAGAAGGATAATGGACATTATGGCTCATTTATTACCCCTCTCCTTTGTGGCAGTTTTTAGGGAAAATCTTGTTTAGGGCTGAGGTGGCACGATCTGGGCCATCCAACCAATTGTAATCTAAGTCGTCCGTTGGACTGGGCCATCTATAAAAGGGGGAGTCCCCCTCATTTGTAACTCATTAGACAGTAGAATTAGAGTAGAAGTCGGAGTAGAGAGACAACTAGGTGATAGCTTAGGAGTAACTTAGTATAGATTGATAGTGTAGTTTGAAGAAGAGGGAAAGTTTTCCCATTGGAAACTTTGTAAGAAATTGTTGTGAACACTCTCTCAATAAAAGAGTTTTTCATTGATGGTGAATTTCGTCTTTGTTGTGAGTAGCTAGCAAGGTTTCTTCGTCCTTCGGATTCAAATGGTAGCTCAAAGTAGTATAATTTTTCATTCATGCAAGTAGATGTTAATTGTGGAATGTGGTGTTTGATCTAAGCAACTTCGTCTATCCATACCACTAGTGTATTTGCCGATGGTGAATGCGCCTTGTGTGGTCAACTGGAAACATTAGCCTAACTTCAATCACAGTTTGAATGGTGGTATGCGTCGTTGTGATGGTATCTTCATGTCAAATGGTGGTTTGAACATCTTTAGTCATCTCCTTTGAAGATTGCACCGACTCCGTGGAAGCTGTCCGATGCGAGGCAAAGCGAAGTTTGGTTGAAGTTTGCTGAAGTTGAGCTCCATATCCCGCACTTAGAATAGATTTAGACTCTCTAAACCCTACCCCATTTCAATTCAGTACTTTCTGGTTAGAATAGGAAACCCGCGCTTCATAGATAAACCTTCCGAGCATATGAATTCCTTTCTCCGCTGCCGAATAATTCCGTGAAGTCCCCTTGAAATACCAGCAAATCACATCGAGCCAAACTGAGCCTATTCGCACTAAAAGAACCTTGGAGTTGAACGCATGAACTTTCTTGCAATCTTAGCATGCAAAATACTTTGATCAAGAGAGAATAGGGAAGCCGTTGGCAACTTTATTCTAGCGTTAGTGCGGTCGGAAAAACATCAACACATGGTATTGAAGCACGAAATTGAGGATGTAGCCCCTCAAGTTCTAAGACTTGTCTTGGCAGTGAGAGACCTGCTCAGACTTGTACTGGGTGATTTCATTCAGAGATCACAGCTGGGTTAAATGATGAAGATTTACCAATATTTTTTATTGCATTTTAGTAGTTTTGGGATGCGTGACTACTATATTTTGGTGTGGAGAGAAATAACTTCATTTTGGTGTGTTTTAATCAGTTTACAGGAGACTTTACTTTGGACCTGAATCTGGTTATTTGCTCATTGCTCATTATCGGTTGAAGATATTATTCTGGGTATTGATCCATTGGAAGGCCCTTCTCTTGTTGAACGTTTTGAGTACTAGATTGTAATTTTGGGTAAAGATTTGAATTTTCTAAAGCAGGTTGAGCTTCTCCAGGCGACATAGTGCTGAAATTGATAATTTGCTCATATTTCCTCATTGGCTCGAGATTTCATTCTGGGTATTTGAGATATCACTTCTCCTATCAAGGGTGTCCATTTCCATAACAAGAACAGATTTTTTGGTGAAGAATCCAATTTATTGGAGAAAATTGCCGTTTTAGAGAGGTACGGCCTTCTTGGGTTTGTTGCACTTTGTTTGGTGGGTTGGGAAGAAGTATGAACAGCAGATTTCTAGGACCCTTTTGGCTGCACAAAAAACTCTATACAGCTTGGTCACTTCAACTTGCATATTGGGAAAAGGTGTACTTGTCAAGGGAGCTTCATGTTTGCTGAAAGAACTCAATTTCTAGGTCTAATAATAAGTTTTAAATTCTGATTTTGAAGCTTTGTATGACTAAAAACAAATATTGAAGAAATCAAAAAATTAGTTGCCTCTGAAAGTGTTATTTCGAGTTCCTTTATGCTCTCTTTATTTTATTGTTATTGCACAATGCTCAAAAACAAACATGCAATGTAAACCCTTCACTTGCAATGCAAAACTTCAAGAAAACAATTGCAAACAGCAAATAGCAATAGGGTAAAAACAAAAACAAAATTGGGGTAGATTATTACAGTGGTATCAGAGAAAAAACCGATCTTGCCATCCAATGGGTTTAGATTCCTATGAGCCAAAGTGACAGAGAAAGGAGATATTTTGAGAGAAACAAGAGAAAAGAGGAGAGTTTTTGGGAACATTGGCCTTCATTTGATGAAGAGCAGCAAACTAAAACTTCATCTAGTGGGTCATCTAACACAAGCATTATGGGAGACACGGATAGAGATGGAAACAAGAATGAAAGAAATAATAGGAATGAGAGAAATGAAGAACCTTCAGACATAATAGCAATCTTGTTGGACACTTTGGTTAGGGGATAGTTGAGGGCAGCACAACAACGGAACAAAATGATAGGTTAGCTGATTTGGTACAGCGAATGGACCATATGGGTCAAGGAAATTGGGCAGACCAGCATGTAGTTGGTAACCATGCAGCGTTGGCTATACCTTTAATGCCAAATTTCCCACCAAGGATAGAAGCTCCTACGAATCCAAAGTTCACTTTGTTGGAGCAGCAAGAACAGCTTAGATAGGATTGGATTGATGCTGGACTAGGATTTCAGATGGATATGCCACCTAGAGATTATATTGACTTAAGGATGAGACACTCTAATCATAGGGGAAATAGGGACCAGTAAAATGAGTTGAAGAAGAAGGTTAGGAAGATTACACTTCCGCACTTTGATGGGTCCGGAAAGATGGCAGCAAGAGCATGGGTGCAAAAGTTAGACACATACTTCACATTGAATCCTATGCCTGAGATTGAGTCCATACAGTATGCCTCGGATCACTTAGATGGAATTGATCATGAATGGTGGTACAACAGAATGATTACATTGGGGCACGCACAAATCACATCTTACAGAGTGTTCACAGAGAGACTAATTGAAAGGTTTGACAAAACTGATCCCGAGCTGCACTTTAAGGAGTTACTGAACTCAAACAGTTGGGTTTAGTTGATGCCTATATTGCTGATTTCCAAAAACTCTATGTTTTGGTGACTGGTATATCTGAAAGGAGGCTCATTGTATTGTTCATAGATGGTCTTTCGGATCCTCTAAGGGGCTGGATTGAAGCCTTCAACCCTCATAGCCTTCAGGAAGCCATTAAAAAGGCTAGGGACATGGAGACTTCAGCATTTAAAAATAAATTTCAGTCAAAAGACCCACAGCCCAAGAAGGAAAAGGAAAAGAAAATTGACACCAAAGAGCAGGAGCAGGCTAAGAAAAACTTCACGAGGTTAGACACTGAGACTTTAAATGAACTTCAGAAGAAAGGATTATGTTTCACATGCAGAGAACCTTATTCACAGGGTCACAAATGTGTTGTCAAGGCAAATGCATTGTTAATTGAGTACCAATCAAGTGAAGAAAATGAATCAGAAAAATCAGATCAGCAAACTGATTCTAAAGAAAAAGAGGATGAGAAGACACCAAAAAAGAGTGATAAGGGGTTGGACCATGATGGGACATTTTCCCAACTTCATAGCTTTCATAAGCATTAGTCGTTGTGCATTAGAGGGCAGATACAGGGGCAGCAAATGTTAGCCTTGATCGATACAGGAGCTACACATAACTTCATCGATGATAGGTTAGTGGTTCAAAGAGGACTTCAGACACAGGAGGTTGGTGGGTTCAAGGTAATGGTAGCTGATGGCTTCACTATTTAGTGTAACAGGATGGTTCCCCAGTTGAGTATCCTTTTGGGAGAACATGAAATTAAGGAGGACTTCTATGTGGTTAACATTGGAGACACAGATGTGGTCATGAGCATTCAGTGGCTGCGATCTTTGGGAGAGTTTACCTTGAACTTTCAAACATTAGAGCTTAAATTCAAATCAGAAGGTAAGCAAGTGGTTTTGAGAGGACTATCACAAAGTGGACCACGTGCCAAGTCCAAAAAAGAGAAAGGGAAAGACAAGGCAACAGCCTTTAATGCTTCTTTGGAGTTGTCCAGAGTTCTTGTAAACATCAGTTATGTGTTTGGGAACTTTGAGAATAACAACCCACTCCTGGGAGATCGTTTGGTGGGATGTAATCAAGTTGAGGACTTCAAAACAGCAACTTATGATGATTGTAACAATGTTGTCAAAGGAGGATTGAATCTGATTGCTCAGGGACAGTTGATGATTGCAAATATTTGTGTTGATATGAATGTTAATGGGTTGATGAAAGAGTCATTTGAAGGGACTACATCACAGGAGGCACTTAAAGAATAGAACAAAACACTTCCTGATACTTGGAAACATGATGAGATGGAGTTACAATTCAGCAAAGAGCCAACATGGGATGAATTTACTTTTGATTATGGAGCTGCTCAAAATTCAATTCAGCAAGCAAGCATGGTTGTTGGCATTAATGATGACTTGGGTTTTGATCCTGTTATGAGGAATAAATCAGATTTTTCTCAGTATGTAGCTGGACATGAGCATGAACCTAGCACCATTGCTGATTTGGATTCACAATTAGCACATGAGGGTGGACAACGAGTGTTTTTTAATAACCCTTTATTCGATATAGGAGCTGATAGGGTCTTTGACAACCCACTTTTCGAGTTGGAAGAAGGAAATTCCTTTAGTTCCAACACTACATTTGATGAAAACAGCAGGGTATGGGATCTAGGTGCAGCTTCTAGTAGTGGGGTGTTGACTCACGAATGCTCTTGTGGGACTATTTTCAGCCTTGGACCCCGAGCTAATGTTTCAACCAGCCTACACACAACTCCGATTTGTGACCAGCAGTTGAGTTGTACCAAATTGATTTTGGGAGACAGTGATGATTTGGTGTTAGGGAATGACCCTTTAGTTCATCTCTTGCTCACTTCTCCTGTTTATTTAGTGGATTCATGGGTTAACTATAACTGCCCGCACTTTCTTGAGTTGTTTATGCAGATACTTCTTGGTGAGTTGGTTGACTCTGAGTTAGGGAAGCAGGTTGTGAGTTCTTATCTGGGATTCATTTTGGAATTTAGAGCAGAAGACATTGGGAGTGTGAGAGCCAATGTTGGGTTTCTCGAGTTTACGCTGGTGGCTCCTCCGTTTGGTTCTTTGGAGAGGCTTATTGTTGAGGAGTGGATAGAGATATGGTGGTTTTTCATCTTCCAGCTTGTGGGAGGCTTTTCGGAGGCTTCGTGTGTTGATGCCTTGCTGGATAAAGAGTTGAGTAGTTGGAGCTACAGACCACCTCGACTTATTTGGGATCCAAGAATCAATTCAGATTTCGGTATGTTTTTGGATATGGATTGCGGGGCTCACTGGCATTGCTTGAGGACAAGCAATCTTTGGGAAGGGCGGACTGTAATGTCCCCTTTTTGCAACACCCTCTATCAGTTGGGATTGTTTTGGGAACACTTACTATTTTTAGTAAGTGTTATTTTTAGCAGGGGGTCTGGTACAGTACTCCAATTAGTGGTGAGCCTTCTCGAGCGTCTCAGTTTCTCTTTGACTCAGGAGGGTGCATTACTTACTATTTTTGGAACTTACTAAAAATAGTAAGTCAATTAGGGTTGACCGGTCTTGGCAGACTAGCCCTAGTTAGGTTAGTCATTGTGCACATTCAGAGGATTAAGTCACTTCGAAAGATTATTTTAATATTTGAGGCACTTTGGGAAATGTGCTTTAATAAGTGACTTTATAATGTTTAATTAAAAGGGGGACATAAGGGGACTCAATTAAAAAAAATAGACCAAAGGCGCCTAGTCTATTGACTTGAAGTTGTTTTTAAAGCTAAATAATATTATATCTTTTTGGGGAGCCCAAACTATGGAGGGAAAAGGATTTAAAATTAAATTAAATCAAAAGCAAATGAATTTGGGGTGCATTTTAGGGTTGCTGGAAAAACTTTGTTAAAAGAACATTTTGGAGGCGCATTTGCATGTGTTGGAGTTTGAGTTTTTAATAGGGAAAAGTTGTTGGTGTGGTACCATGGTATTGAAGCACAGAATTGAGGACGTAGCCCCTCAAGTTCTAAGACTTGTCTTGGCAGTGAGAGACCTGCTCAGACTTGTGCTGGGTGATTTCATTCAGAGATCACAGCTGGGTTAAATGATGAAGATTTACCAATATTTCTGATTGCATTTTAGTAGTTTTGGGATGTGTGACTACTGGATTTAGGTGTGGAGAGAAATAGCTTCCTTTTGGTGTGTTTTAATCAGTTTAAAGGAGACTTTACTTTGGACTTGAATCTGGTTATTTGCTTATTGCTCATTATTGGTTGAAGATATTATTCTAGGTATTGATCCATTGGAAGGCCCTTCTCTTGCCGAACGTTTTGAGTACTAGATTGTAATTTTGGGTGAAGATTTAAATTTTCTAAAGCAAGTTGAGCTTCTTGTTGATGATGATTGCAACTTCAGGCGAATCCTTGAAGCCCGACTACATGGAGATAATAATTAAATGATAGACATTGTCTATTTAATTATTATATACGATTTTGTGAAGTGGCAAATCTCTTATATATTGGCGCGATTATCCATGAAGAAACTTTATTGATGGCCGACCTTCCTTGAAATTAGAATTTATTATTTGTAATTATATTGGCTGACCTATCTCTTGAAGAGGTGCGACCTCTCCTTCATTGTGTATAAATAGAAGATCATTTCTTCTCATTTAGACATAAAGCAAGTTCGATTCATTACTTCATTCAAGTGCGAATTTCCTCAAGAGCAGGTTGCGAATTTCTTCGAGGGCAGATTTAGATATTAAGGAGGTGCAGATTATTATCTGTCATTGCATCTTGTGTAGATGCTGAATAATGGCCTTGTGATTGGCCTCATTGTAAAGAGAATTGTTGCCACTATTTTTATATATAAGAGAGATCTTTGTTGCTGGGTTTTTCTCCCTCAAGAGGAGGGTTTTCCCAGGGTATCTGCTGTGTTATTGTGTCTGATTTGAATTAATTTTCTGTGCATTAAATCTGATCATTAAAATTTACATGGTATCAGAGCGGGTTTGAGAGGATCGTGATCAGATTATTCCTAATCAGCAATACCCTAGTTGTTCATCTATCTACATTAGTCAAGATGGTGAACGGGTTGAAGATCGAGGATAGACTCGAGGGTGCATCTAACTTCACATCATGGAGGTTTAGGATCATGCTTACCTTGCGTGAAAATGACTTGGGTGAGTTCGTAGAGTCCAGCATTCCTGAACCTGAGGAGGAAGAAGCGAAGTTACAATGGGTGAAGAAAGATATTAAAGCAATGAAGATATTGGTTGATTCCGTCAAGGATCATATTGTGCCTATCATCTCTAAGTTGAAGACAGCAAGAGACATGTTCAAAACATTGGAAGAGATGTACGAAATCAACAATACCAGCCGAGCGCTTGCACTGAAGCAACAACTTCATCATGTGAAGATGGCGAAAGGTGAATCAGATTGCATACTTTATGAGGATTGCAGATTTGAGAGATCAGCTCTCGACAATAGGGCATATGGTTGATGACAAAGACGACTATGCTTGCTCTCAATGGTCTACCTTTGTCTTGGGAATCTTACATTCAGGGGAATCGAGTGCAAGATCAAAATTGCCTAAGTTTGATCGCCTAAGATCAGATTGCATTCAAGAGGAATCAAGGTTGGTGGCAAGAGGCGTTGGTCAAAGTTCAAAGAATGAAGACATTCATGTTCTCGCCTCCCATGCTTCAAAGAAGAAAGGAAAAGATGGAAGGAAAGGATTCTTCAAGAGGAATGGGACAAGGGAAATGATGATGCACCTCCATTCAAGAAGAAGAGGGATATGTCCAAGATTCAATGCTTTAGGTGCGATAAGTTTGGGCACTTCGCCAAGTATTGTCCAACTAGACCTAAGCAACAAGTTACCATTGCGGATGTTGATGATGCTTCTCCGCAAAAGGATTCAAGTGAATATTTGTTCTACTCAGCATTGGCAAGCAGTGTACCTAACGACACCAACACTTGGCTGATCGACAGTGGTGCTTCACGACATATCACTGGTTTTAAGGAGCACTTATCAAGTTTGGTGGAGAAGGAGTCTTCCGAGCAAGTCATTATTGGAGATGATGCTAGCTACTCCGTGAAAGGATTTGGGACCTCTTCACTTCATTTGGATTCCGACATCACACTTCAGTTGAGTAATGTTCTTTATGTTCCTGGAATCAAGCGCAATCTTATTTCTATTTCAGCCTTGGAAGATAAAGGATATCATGTTGCCTTCTCCAAAGGCAAAGTTCTAGTGTGGTTGGAGAACTCTAGCTTCAAGGATGCTCAAGTAATTGGAGTTAGACATGAAAGTCTTTACAGGGTCTGCACACGTCCTTTACAAGCATTGGTTCATGATTCTTCAAGTCTATGTGATCTTTGGCATCGGAGATTGGCTCACCTACACTTCCGTGCCTTACCTATCATGGAGAAGATGGTGTCGGCCTTCCTAAGTTCAACCAGAGCACGAAGGTACTTGCAAGGGCTGCGCATTGGTTTAAAGAGTTTAAAGCCTTGGTAGAAAATCTTTCTGGTAAAAGAATTAAAGTCCTCAGATCTGACAATGGTGGAGAATACACCTCTGGCAGTTTTCGGAATTTTTGTATTGATGCAAGGATTAAGAGGGAGTTATGTGTTCCCTATAATCCTCAACAAAATGGTGTTGCAGAAAGAAAGAACAGGACAATCGTGGAAGCAGCAAAGGCGGCCATGATTCATGATCAAGATTTGCAAACCTTCTTATGGGCAGAAGCTTCCAAGACAGTTGTATATGTTCAGAAATAGAAGTCCTCATAAGGTCCTGGAAAACATGACTCCGGAAGAAGCTTTTACAGGGAAGAAGCCTGAAGTCAATCATTTGAGGATCTTTGGGTGTCCTGTCTATATTCATGTTCCCAAGGAAAAGAGAACCAAGTTGGAGCCTTCTGGCAAGAAGGGAATATTTGTAGGTTACAGTGAGACATCAAAAGCCTACAGAATATACATTCCAGGTCAGAAGTTGATCAAGATCATTAGGGATGTCACATTCGAGGAAGATG
>VDFB02162652.1:0-17883 GCA_007258455.2 Sequoia sempervirens
CGAATATTCCATTGCATGTCAGTTATGACTTATTTAAGGAAGATTCTCATGCATAACAGTTACGCCAATTAAGAAGATTCTTCTGCAGTTAGAAGATACCTCCTGCAGCTACCGAACATTAACAGTGGTCATGTTGCAAATTTTTGGACCATGAGAGAACCCACAATCTCTATATTTGAATCCGTGTTTGATTCCCATGACATGTTCGGATACATCACTACTGCTATGCCTGTAGTTGCACTTATTTTTTACCATTTTTTTTCTCTGTCGAAATGAGGGCCACATCCATCTCCTATACAACCATTGGCTCAATATTTGGACACAATTTCATTGCAGCCAACAATTCCTGCAAGGTGGTATTTGGGGCAATTGATGCCTCCACTCATTTTCAATCCACAACAATTGCAAAATGATCAATCAAGTGATCAGCTTTGTTATGCCATGCTCCCAAGCGGCATCCTTGTTTCCAACACATAGGTTTCCACCTCCTAAATTCATTGGATATAAAATGCAATCCCTGGCTTTGAAACAAAAAACAAATTTAAATGTTGTAAACACTAGCCTTGAAAAAATAAAAAAAATACAGAACCTGGCTTTGAAAAAATAAAAAAAATCAGAAATGCAGAATGCTAGCTAGTGTAGATTAATTCAAATGCTTGCAAAACACAACCGTGCATGTAAAGTGCTTTTCTAAATGGTTGGAAAATTTTAGAAATGTAAATAAATTAGAAAAACACTTGAAAAAAAAACTGTTAAAAAATATACTTGAAAGATCTTTGAAAATCTCTGAAATCTTGCTTCCACAATCACCTGAAATAACCACAAGAAGAACTCAAAGACAAATGATTGCTATGCAAGTGTGAAGTGAGGGCATGGAGGGCTTAAAAAGAGAAAAAACCATGTTTTTGGCATGTTCTGTGCGCAGGTTGTGATGCATGGAAAAGTTATAGATTTGGTCTCACCAAATATTTGTTGCAAGATCTAACCTGCAATTCATTGAGAATAGTCCACGAGTAAATGGATTAGTAACTTGACCTGGTTTGCAGCTTGTAAGTTACACAAATTTCTGGCAAGTTTTTGATCTATGCTTAAAAGGTTCAAATGAAATGAACTTTTGAGTGTGATGTCCCCTCGTTAGACAGTTCTCGGGAACAGTGTGTTAGCCCTTTATCGGACCCTTGTGGGCTAGCCAATTTGGATAGAGGGTCAGTGATGCATTCTGGAGAGTTTGATTGATCTTGTTTTCAGTGGACCGTAATTGGATCACAGCGAGCGTTGGCATTCCAGGAGTTCACAGCTTCTGACGGCACGGGATTATTCAGAGTTTTGAGCAAGTTATGAATTATTAAGTGATTAAGTTAATTATTTAACTTAAATGCCTTTTATTAAAGTCACATTGACTTTAATAATATTTTATCACTTAAAAATGTTCAAAAAGGGATTTTAATATTTTAATGTCTTAAAATATTAAAAAGTGCGCTCAAAGAATTAAGTCTTAAACTATGGAGAAGACTTAATTAAAAATTAAAAAGATTTAAATGATGCAAAAGGCCGTACCTTCTTGAAATGCGTGCCAATTAGGTATAAAGCATCCCCTGGCAATTGAAACTCATATCTTTTGACTATTTCTCTTTGCCTTGAGCATTTTGCCTGTGCATTCTCCTGTGATCAGGGTTTGAACACACTACCATTGAAGAACGTTACCTCTTCAGTGTGAGCACTCTTGAGATTGTGGAATATCAGTTGAATCAGTGCATGTTGAGAGCTTCAGCCAGAGGTTCTACAGATTCTACAGAGTTTATTTATTTTGAGATTGTTTATGGCTTACAATAATTGAGGGTTTCTACTGGTGGCGCATCCTTCCACAGCTACAAAAACTTCTATAGAGATTCTACTTCTTTCTTTCTTGGCCGTACGGCCTTCATTGGGAATTGTGCCTTGAAAAAGGCGTGTGAAGAAATAAATTGAAACGCCTTCCTTTTGTGTGGGTTTTGGCTTCTATCATTGGTGCCTAGTTATTTCAGAGCATTGTGACCAGTTTCTGAGCAGGAGAAACCACTTCTGGAGTCTTGGCGTGCCTTCATGCTTGATTTCATCATTTCTAGCTGTAGATCTGGGAATTTCTTTATTTAAAATAACTGGAGATTTTCGGGTATGTCTGTTATGCATGATCTTATTGTTTCAGTATAATTAGCACTTCTGCATTTCCATTTTGTGAGTTTTTGCTTTAAATTTCAAATTACAAGCAAAAATATGCTGCGCCCCTTCTTTTCTGTCTATTAAGAATTCTCTAAAAAACTAAGAAAACATCTAAAGACTTAAGAAATTAAGGGTTTTGAGCTGAGAGCCAGCAGGGCTCATCACAGTGGTATCAGAGTTCACATCCTGCCAGCTTGTGGGGTTTGAGAAATTTATGAGGTCTCACAGAGAGGGTTTTGGCAAGTCCTATTTCAGAGGGGGTCCTAGAAATCAGAGAGGCGACCAAAATCCTTTTCCACCATTTCCGTTTGCAGATCAGGAGGAGGAATTAGATTGGGACAATATGGCGAACAGGGCTGGAGAAAGTTCTCACAGGAATACTTGGGAGGATGAGGACAGAGAAGCCAAAGACGTGCTTAGAGGCATGGTTGCAGGGCAAGAACAGGTAGCAACTATTCTTCAACAACTCAGCATGAATGTTCAAAATTTGTCAATAAACAGAGCTCGTAGTTTGGATTCAGATCGAGATGGCAGTATCCATAGAGAGCCACAAAGAATTATAGATCCAGTACGCACTTATGAAAGAGCTACATATCCCACGTTCACCAGAGATGATGCTGAAGAAGTGGACGAAGCTGAACAAGGTGGTGAGATTAATTTTGCAGATAATATTATGGCTATGCATGATGAGTGGGATAATTTGCCACCAGGAGCACTGCTTTGGCAATTCGACGGAAAAGCACGGGAAGCGAGGTGTGGCTAGACACAAGCGAGAATGACCTCGACGGGCAATAACAAACTAGTTCACTATGATGGCGATGGCGAGTTATTACGTGCGGTTAATGTGGATACACATTTCACGACTTCTCGCCCATGCACGAGGAGGATGCCATTCGTTTTAGGCACTTCATCACGATGGCGTGGCATATTTAATTGGATTCATGAATGTATTACTCTTCATCACTGACGAGTTACCATTACCCGAGGAGTTTCTTGATATTTGGTAGAGATTTGGCGAGAAGGTTAGAGCTTTTCTTGAAGATTTAGCGGTGAGAAGCGGTTAATTGCTTGGAATCGTACATTGGGTATTCAAAGACTATCGTTCATATTGTTCATTGAAGGTCTTTTCGAGCCCATGAAAGGTTGGATAAAAGCATTTGATCCACCTACCTTACAGGAGGCAATGAGGAAAGCTCGCAGCATGGAGCTATCTACACCTCGTAAGCCTTTTGGCTCGAAGCCTACCACCTCATACACGGAAAATAAATCAGATCCAAAGAAGGCTGATAATGCAGATCAGAAAAAGAAATTTGCAGCCCCTTTAGATCGAGAAACCATGAATGATTTACGAAGGAGAAAACTCTGTTTTTACTGCAAAGGTCCGTATGATTTTAATCATGATTGCCCCCTCAAACCAAAAGGGCAAAACAAGCACATGGAGTGGTTTTATGAGGAAGAACCATTGACTGATTTTTCTGATCAGCAAGCTCCAATCTATGATACAGATGGAGAAGAGTCAGAAAATGAAGCAGAAATTGCAGTGGAAACAGAACTTAAGGAGGCTCATATGTCCAGCATGCAGAAAGAGGGTTCTTTCAGACTCCGTGGGATCCTAGCTGGTCAAAGGGTCATATCTCTCCTTGATACAGGTGCAACCCATAACTTCATGGATTCACGGTTAGTGGAGAAACGGGGTATTCAAACTCAGCAGTTTGAAGGCATACGTGTGAGGGTTGCAGATGGAAACACTCTCGATTGTGAGAGGATGATACCTGACTTGCCTTTGAAACTTAACAACTTTGAGTTCAAGGCAGATTTTTATGTTGTAAACATGGGTGGAACAGATGTAGTTCTTGGCATGAAGTGGCTTCATGCAATAGGAGAGTTCACGCTTAATTTGCGTGATATGGAGATGAAATTCACCATTGATGGCACAAATCATACTCTCAAAGCCATCAGGGACAGCAACCTTAGGGAGATTTCACTTCGGAGAATGGAACGTTTGATTCGTAATGATATGGTAGAGTGGGTTGCTGAGTGCAAGCTAATGCCTTCACAGTTGGACTAGCAAGCTTCTTCATACCATCCAGATGTGCAGGAACTTCGAATCAAACATACAAAGGTATTCAGTGCTATTCCACCAGGCAGGCCTCCTGATAGAGGTATTGAGCATATTATAGAGCTGGATGAGGGCACGAAACCGATTATGATTACTCCTTACCAGCACCCCAAGCGTCTGAAAGATGAGATTGAGAAGACTATTCAGGAGCTGTTAGCTATGGGGCACATCAGGCCGAGTAAGTCACCCTTTGCTTCATCAGTGGTTTTGGTGAAGAAAAAGGATGGTACACTTAGGATGTGTATTGATTACAGAATGCTCAACAGGAAAACCATAAAGAACAGGTATCCTATTCCTCGGATAGATGAGTTGATAGACGAGCTTCATGGAGCTTGCTACTTCTCAAAGATTGATTTGAGAACAAGTTATCACCAGATCAGAGTCCGAGAGGAGGACATAGAGAAAACTGCGTTCAGATGTCACTGTGGACACTTTGATTTCTTGGTTATGCCATTCGGTTTAACCAATGCTCGACCCGTTTTAGTCTACAATGAAACGAGGTTTTCCATCCTCATTTGAAATTTGTATTGGTGTTCTTCGACGACATCTTGGTTTATACCAAATCATGGGAGGAACACATGGTTCACTTGGATGAGGTACTGAGTATACTTGACAGGGAGTCCTTGTATGCCAAGGAGTCCAAGTGTGCTTTAGGCATGGCAGAGCTTTTATATCTGGGACACATCATCAGCGGTGCAGGAGTTAGCATGGATCCAGAGAAGGTTCGAGCCATCATTGATTGGCCTACACCTGAGACTTTGACGCAGCTCAGGGGTTTTGTAGGATTGTGTGCCTTCTATCGTCGGTTTGTTAGTGGGTTCTCGCGGCATGCTGCGCCACTAACTGATTTAACTAAGAAGGGTGCTTTTGTGTGGACACCACTAGCGCAGGCGTGCTTTGAGAAGTTCAAACTTCTCATGACTACGTGTCCAGTCTTGGCTCTACCTGACTTCACTAGACCCTTTGAGTTACATTGCGATGCCAGTGGTGAGGGTATTGGTGCAGTTATCATGCAGGATCGACACCCGATAGCTTTCGAGAGCAGGAAGCTAAGAGGTCCTGAACGGAGCTTCAGTATCTATGATAAGGAAATGTTGGCCATTATGCATGCCATGGCCAAATTCAGGCAGTATTTGATTGGTAGTAAATTCACTGTGAAAACCGATCATAATAGTCTGAAGCATTTTCTTGGGCAGCGAGATCTTAATGAGAGACAACAAAAATGGGTCAGCAAGCTTCAGTCTTACGATTTTGACATCTCCTATGTCAAGGGCACTCAGAATGTGGTTGCTGATGCTTTATCTCGCCGTCCTCACTTGAGTTCTATTACACTGGTTTCAGAGGACTGGAGACATCTGATAGTAGCAGAGTATGCTAAGGACCCATGGGCCTCTAGCATAGTAGATGGATCAGTGTTGGATGACAGGTATTCACTTGTAGATGACCTTATCATCTACAAAGGGAGGATTTTATTGGTCCCGGGTTCTGAGATGAGGGACAGGGTTTTGAGGTCATTACATGATTCACCCATGGCAGGACATCCCGGGTACTATAAGACCTATAGGCAGGTACGGGAGAGATTCTCTTGGAAGGGTCTCAAGTCCTATGTTCTCCAATATGTCAGGGAATGTCTTGTTTGTCAGCAGAACAAGCAAGAGCACACATACCCTGCAGGTCTACTACAGCCGCTTCCTATTCCTGAGAGGAAGTGGGATTGTTTATCCATGGATTTCATCACGGGCTTGCCAAAAGCTCAAGGGAAGGACAGTATTTTCGTGGTGGTAGATCGATTGACGAAATATGCACACTTTTTCGTAATCACTACTACACACACGGCTACTCAGATTGCTGATTTGTTCTTCCGAGAGGTATTCAGGCTGCATGGTTTACCTCGCAGTATAGTTAGCGACAGGGACAACAGATTTATGAGTAACTTCTGGCAGGAGTTATTCAAGCTTTGTGGGACGGAGCTCACCCCTAGTACCAGCTACCACCCCCAGACAGATGGGCAGACGGAGATCGTCAACAAATGGGTGGAAGGGTACTTGCGTAACTATAGTTCAGGGCAGCAGAAGGCATGGGTGAGGTGGTTATACCTATGTGAGTACTGTTACAACACCACCCATCACATGAGCATCCAGATGACACCATATCGAGCGTTATATGGATATGATGCTCCGAGCTTTCTTGACTTATTGCTGAGTGACAGTAGAGTTCCCAGTGCTGGTGATTTATTACAGGAGAACCAGGATATTATGAGAGCACTTAGGGAAAATATACAGAAAGCGCAAAATCAGCAAAAGCAATATGCTGATCAGAAGCGAGTTGAGCAGTCTTTCGAGATCGACGATTTGGTGTACCTGATGCTTCAGCCTTATAGGCAGTCTACCCTTCGCAAGAAGGGCTCCGAGAAACTTAAGCCGCGATACTATGGGCCTTTCAGAGTTGTCAGACGTGTGGGTCAAGTGGCTTATGAACTGGATCTTCCGGTGGACAGTAGGGTTCACAACGTGTTCCATGTGTCGCGCCTCAAAAAGGCGTTGGGACAACACGTAATTCCTTCTATTGATTTGCCACCCCTGGATGATGAGGGGAAATTAGTTTTGATACCTGAGGCCATTCTGGACTCCAGAGAGCGTCATCTTCGGAGGCGGGTCATCAGGGAATACTTGGTTAAGTGGAGGAATCTACCGGCAGAGGATGCGACGTGGGAGAGTGACAGTATTCTTCAGCATCCGGCTTTGAGTTTGCTTGTGGACAAGCAAATTCGGGGAGGGCGGACTGTGATGTCCCCTCGCTAGACAGTTCTCGGGAACAGTGTGTTAGCCCTTTATCGGACCCTTGTGGGCTAGCCAGTTTGGATAGAGGGTCAGTGATGCATTCTGGAGAGTTTGATTGTTCTTGTTTTCAGTGGACCGTGATTGGATCACAGCGAGAGTTGGCATTCCAGGAGTTCACAGCTTCTGACGGCACGGGATTATTCAGAGTTTTGAGCAAGTTATGAATTATTAAGTGATTAAGTTAATTATTTAACTTAAATGCCTTTTATTAAAGTCACATTGACTTTAATAATATTTTATCACTTAAAAATGTTCAAAAAGGGATTTTAATATTTTAATGTCTTAAAATATTAAAAAGTGTGCTCAAAGAATTAAGTCTTAAACTATGGAAGGACTTAATTAAAAATTAAAAGATTTAAATGATGCAAAAGGCCGTACTTTCTTGAAATGCGTGCCAATTAGGTATAAAGCATCTCCTGGCAATTGAAACTCATATCTTTTGACTATTTCTCTTTGCCTTGAGCATTTTGCCTGTGCATTCTCCTGTGATCAGGGTTTGAACAAACTGCCATTGAAGAACGATACCTCTTCAGTGTGAGCACTCTTGAGATTGTGGAATATCAGTCGAATCAGTGCATGTTGAGAGCTTCAGCCAGAGGTTCTACAGATTCTACAGAGATTGTTTTACTGAGTTTGTTTGTTGATTGAAATAACTGAGGGTTTCCTTTTGGTGGCGCATCCTTCCACAGCTTCAGAGATTTCCATCAGGGATTCTACCTCTCCTTTTCTTGGCCGTACGGCATTCATTGGGAATTGTGCCTTGAAAGAGGCGTGTGAAGTAATAAGTAGAAACGCCTTCCTCTTTGCTAGTTTCTGAGTTTCATCATTGGCGTCCAGTATTTCTAGCACATTCTGTCCAGTTTCTGAGCAGGAGAAATGAGATTTGGAGTCATGGCGTGCCTTTATGCTTGATTTCATCAATCACAGCTGTAGATCTGGCATTTTCTTTATTTAAAATAACTGGAGATTTTCGGGTATGTCTGTTATGCATGATCTTATTGTTTCAGTATAATTAGCATTGCTGCATTTCCATTTTGTGAGTTTTTGCTTTACATTTCAAATTACAAGCAAAAATATGCTGCGCCCCTTCTCTTCTGTCTATTAAGAATTCTCTTAAAAACTAAAAAAACATCTAAAGACTTAAGAAAATTGGGGTTTTGAGTTGAGAGCGGTGAGGGCTCATCACAATAATGTTTGTGTCCTACTCAACTAGAACCTTGCTTTTTCACAATCACGATCTAGTACTCGGATCACAATGAACTGACAGTGTAGTCTCAACTATCACACACCTAGGTGGATGTCGTACCTTTCACTACTTTGGCCAAAGTATTCTCATTCAGTACTTCGAATGAAGGTCATCTATCATAAACACTACTCAGGGCCGATTTGACTTAGGGCTAACTTACTCTATGCGTAGACCATGTCCTTCAGTGGGTTCAGTTTACCCCAGACTTCCTACCTCAAACAGTTTACTGTAAATGAGTCTTTAAGCAAGTGTTTACTATCCTATCTCCTGTTTCCGGAAATCTTTATCCTAGGAGAGAAGCTTCCTAATGTTAATCTAATAACACAAGCTAGGAATACACTTTTTATTGACATCATTTCGTTCCTAGAAATTAATACATATTCTACGTATTCTCCATATACGGAGATCATACAAGTTTGAAACTCCAAACAATTGCAAAATCATTTAATACTACCATTCAATTATCACACACAAAAGACAGTCTTGTAGTGCAATGCATATAATCTCCTACTAATGCATATAATCAAATTGAATCTTTTCTTTTTATAAAAACCAATTTCTTACTAAATCCTTCTTAACCACATTAAATCCCTTTCATTCAAAATCCCCAAATTCCTACTAAATCTTCTTTAACCAAATTGAATATATTTGAAATGCATTAAGCTATCTCCTTTAGCTACCTTGTTATTCCCTATCATCTACCCTTGCATAAAATGAAGTCCCTTAAATCATTATGCAATAATAGATTATCAAACAACATATGAATCCTAGGAATAATTTAATTATTTCACCTTAATGTAATCAGCAATTCCAAAGACCGTAAAAGAAAACAGTTTAAACTATAATCTTTAAATAAGAAAAACATGCCTGTATAAGCTCTTTTCCAATGTTCCTTTAATAGCAGCCTTCTAATGTTGATCACAGCAACCAAATTCCTCAGCCAGAAATCTTCCACAGAAAGATTGCTATAGAATTTTACAATAGTCTAAGAAGAACAGCTGAAAATACTCTAATCCTTAATTGGAATTCTTTGCACAGAATATTAACTATAACTCACAGCCTAAACTCTCAAATTGCAGTGTATAAGTTCTCTAAAATTGCCACAAATCAGAAAGCAAAAGAATGTATTCGAATGAAGAACTGTGAACTATTTATAAGCCGAATTAAAAACAGTTTCCCCATTTCTGGGCATGTATATTGACAGATTACCATGTTTACTAAGTCAAAATGTCACTTGCCATTAATTCAAACCCTTAGTCATGTTCTTCCATGATGATTCGACTTCCTTGGAGCCAGCAATTCGAAGAATACTTCAACTTTGCAATAAAAATGCCACCTACAGCCACGTTTTGCTGCCAGGCGTAAAAATTTAACCTGAGATTATTGCTGCGTCCTAGGTCAAGTTCCAAATCGATCCAACACAGAGGTTCATTGTTATTTTCCTGGTTTAAAGCTTTGAAAATGTCTTCCTCCCTTTCCAGCTGCGCAGGAACGTCCGCCATTTCACGGGAGAGTTTCTTTTTTTTATTTCCATTCATTTTCTATAGTTCGAATTTTTCAAACATTTCCTTAATTGAAGTTCGCTTCTTTTCAAATGTATTTTTGAGATATTAAATATTTCATATGGCTCCCTTTTAATATTTAAACTTCCACAAAATATAAAATGCGAATTTCATTCTTCCACTAATAATATTTATTCTTTAAACATTGAAATTGTTTTCTATTATTTAAACTTTAATAATTTCTATTTGTATATTTTATTTATTAAAGTATTAATTTAAACATTAATATTTATTTATATATAAACGTATTTATATATAAATATATATTAATTTTAATATTAATACATTTAATTTATTAAATATACAAATATGTTATTATTTATATATCCTTTATGTATTGATATATATATATTAATAATCACCTAATTAATATATATATATACATAAATATATATTTAAATCTTCTAGATGATAATACTAAATATATAATTATATTTAATAATCTATATATATACCCGTATACATTTTTATTTTTCAAAGTACGTATACGGCGAGTCAATCAGCATACTTTCATCATACGTACCCATGTATATGTGTATATAGGTGTATTATTAAATTCAAAGGCTAAGATTAAACATTATTAATTTCACCATTGACACTAGGTGGAGTGTGTACATATATATATACCTGTGTATACGTATGTATGCGTACATACATGTCGACACATGTGTACGAGCATATCCGTCTGCTTGACATACACATGTATTGATATGTCTGTACATATAAATACATGTTCACAATGTATAGATGCATGTGCGTTCCCAATCAATCATTAACTCATAACTTTCACATCATTCATACTTGGGTCATGGTATAGCAAGTCTGACGTTTAAACAATCACATCTCCTAAAGTATAAAGAAGTGAATTTAGAATCCTTATGGTCAATAAACAAGCCTATGGATGACTTACCGTTATCTCGACAAACAGACTTGGCTTACTCAATTTATAGTATGTGTGTGTATGCACAATTTGGTAATCGTTACTGTTTACCCGACCAAGTTCTTCCCCGAATGATGTCTCTCCTCTGTCCGGAGGAACAGTCTTCGTACCTGCACATCATGACATGACACCGGCAGTCATATGCTCATAACAAGGTAAAAACATCTCACAAGTTAGAATACTATTATTCCATAATTGTATGCAACATTTAATCAAGACTAAATCATTTAGAAGTAACAATCAAATGAAACCATCATTTAAACAAGACTCATTCATTTAATAACGAGATCAACCATGTTTTATTCATCATCAAGATTCAAACATTACAATCAATTGCCCTATACAATAGTAGCTATGGCTATCGGACAAAAATATGCCTGGATCCCATATGAAACATGAAATGCTAATAATCTGCAATTAATAACCTCTAAATGCAGATCGATAATATACTTGGAATGTAGTAGATTTCAATATAAATGATGATGTATACAATTAATATATATATGTGTGTATACATATGCCGTATATACCCCATATATATATTGGCCACAAGGATCATCATCCGACTGGGCTACCATATCAAATATATCTCCTCTTTAAAATAACACTTTAACACTTTTTATAAAGTATACTTTTTAAAAGCATTTAAATCCCCCTTTTAAATAAAGTCCATTTAATTCATTAATGATATGCACTTAATAATTAATTATTATTAAAATATAATTTTAATAATAAATATAATATTATAACTCCATCATTAATCATCAAAAATCAATTCTGACTTCACCAAGAGGTAGCCCACTGCATTCATTGCTAACCAAGGTGCTTTACTATAAATAGTAAGGTTGGCCTCTATCAACACACTGACTTACTATAAAATAACCCCTGAACAAGCTAAGGATTTAGAGATGAAAACATTGCCAACTACCAATTGAGGAGCTAGCTAACTCCAACACTGGGCCCTCTAAACACCACTATTAGCCTACAAGGACTTGATGATAGGCTAAACCACCAATTGTGATTCTCGATAAAAAAGGGGACATTACATGTTGGATGTTCACCTTGAGAGTTTTCATAATATCCTAGTTCTCTTGAATCCAATCTCTAGCCTTTGAAGTGCTACTATTAAAAATGACCAAGCCTACAAAAGATGTAGCAGCCTTGAAAGGTGTGATGCCTATACTCATGTGATAAGTGGTGTTGTAACCATATGACCCAAGCTTTTTGATATCTTGCTACATAGTTTCTTAGATACCCCTTAACCCATTTATTAACTATTTTTGTCTACTCATTTGTCTATGGGTGATAATAGTTGCTTGGTGTCAATTTTGTACTTGACAATTTGAAAAGCTCCTACCAAAACATATTGAGAAAATTGCTCTCATGATCACTAACAATGTTTCCAGGTAACCCATGGAGCCTAAACACCTCTTTGAAAAACAAATTTGCAACTTGTGTTGCCTTGTATTTAGAGGATATGGCATAAAATTGAGTGTACTTGGTTAATCCGTCCACCACAACATAAATACAATGTTTGCCCTACACTTTGGGAAAACCTGTGATAAAATGCATCAATATACTCTCCCATTTCTGATCAAGAACAGGCAAAGGCTGCAATAAACTTGGAAAAGTGTGCTCATATTTGTTCTACTAGAAAACTACACACTTTCAAATGTGTTTGAGGACATCATCTTTCAAGCCTTTCTAGGCAAGTCTCTCTCTCACTTGCTTGTAAGTTTCTAAAGTATCTTTGATGGCCTGCTAAAGGCATATTATGAACAACCCTTAAGACCTCTTTCAATTTTGATTTAGGTCCCAAATAAATCCTATCCTCATAATAAATGATATCATCCAAGACCCTATATCTATCATCTTGAACCTTCCCATCCAAAATCTCACAAGCCAAGGTATTTTTGGAGTGCTCAACCAAAAGGTGAGCCTACTAATTAGTTGATATTTGAATATCTCTGATATGGAGCATAAAGTGGGTCTCCTAGATAAGACACCAACTACCGCATTTTTCTTTCCTTTTACATATTCAATATCCAAGTCATACCCTTGTATTTTTCTTACCCACTTTTGTTGTTGCTCATTCAGGGCCTTTTGCTCAAGGAAGTATTTCGAGTTGATATGATCGATTATTACAACAAACTTCCTTCCAATTAGGTATTGTCTAAATTTAACCAATGCATGCATGATTGCAAGCATTTCCTTATCATAGGTGGAATAGAGCCCTCAAAATCTTTGTGCCTTTCTAGCCCTTGTGCCATATAGTAATTTATTTCGCATAAGCACAACCCACCCTCCTCGTGAAGCATCGAAAATCAAACAATTAATATTGACAAGTGCTCATCACCTTCTTAAGTTGATCAAAAGCTTCTGCTACTACATTTGAGAATGGTCCCTTCTTACTCAAATTTGTCAAAGGTGGCTGTTAGCTATGAAAACCTTTCTACAACCCTTGTAGCAACTATATAAATTATAAGAATCCTCTCAAAGGTGTCAATGTTCCTTGGGAGCCAATCAAGGATAGCCTAAACCTTTTCCTTAATCAACTTTGACTCCACCAACACTCCAATTACATGTCCCATAGTTCAAAGACCTACCATGAAAACCAATCTAAAAATTCCAACTTGTGACATTGAAAACAAGTCAGACCAGCAAATTGAAACTACAGATCAACAACTACTAAACTCACAAAAATGCTCATAACTCACTCAAAACTACTCCAAATGACATGAAACGAAATGCATTTGACTCCTAGAGAGAAGGCGACGAAGGTAAGATGGAGAAATTGTTGCAAACTGCTAATTTTTATTTTTCTAAAGCTTTCCAAGACTTCCCAGGTAGAAGTACGACCTGGAAAAGGGATGACCTACAAGATAAAATAAATGACTCCACAATAAATTCTCAAAGCTTGCACAAAAGGGGAACCCTGAGCCAAGGAGGAGATTTATCAACTACCTAGAACCAAACAAAAATCGCCTAGAGTGCTACGCAGTGAAACCTACTCACCACACCTAAACCAACAACCCAAATTGACAAAACACAACAAAAGAAATCAAAAAAACATCAAGACTCTATTACAATCTCTAATCTCTTTTCAAAGGTAAAGAAGGCCTCTAACTCAAATTTAATTACATTCAAGCAAGAACCAAGTCTAAGCTAGGAGGTATGCATTCCTCGAAGCAATCTTGTCACCATTTCGACAACATTTCATTATAATTTCTTCATGGATGAGAAACAAAGAGCCCAACACTCTTATTTATAGCCTTTTGTCTCTAAATTCAAATTTCCATTTCCCTCTCTTTAGGGCACCCAACTTGGATTTGCATTTTATTTTTTAATTTCATTTATCTCCTTGATTTTGGCGTCCCACATGAAGGAGAATTACTTTATAAAAAATGCAAATAAAACATAACTTTAGGCATCCCGAGTCACTTAAGTAAAATACTTTGGAATATGCAAATATTTCTCCAAATATGGCGCCCAAAATTACTTAAGTGAGAAACCTTTATAAAAATTGCTTTTTAATAAACCCAACCTATCTCTCCATTTAGGCGTCTAAGGCTAAGGTGAAAATATATTTAATATGACTTAAATAATTCTCCAAAGTCATCCCCAAGCCTTAGCAAAATTATTTCACTTAAATTGTTATTTTCACCAAATATCAAACTTGCCAAAATAGTCACCTCGAATGCTGGAGACCAAACTAAATAAACTGACCTGCCAGAAATAGCCACTGCATTGAATTGTTGAATTGCTGCTAAAAATAGCACTGTCAAAAATAACACTTACTAAAAATAGCATATTGCTAAAAATAGTAAGTTGTTCCAAACTCATTTAGAGCGCAAACCGGGCAGTCGTTGTAACTTACTAAAAATAGTAAGTCTAGAAAAGTTCTCTGATTTAGTTGCATGTCACGTCATCACAAAGCTCTCTGAAAACCTAGAAAAAATTCGGAATCAACTGTAAAACTCCAACATGCAAGCCTCCAAAACTGCCAAGGAAATAGCCAAAAATGCAAGTCATTATTTTGTGATGCATGTTACCACATCCCGAAGCTCTCCAAAAACTCAAAAAGCTCCACTAGACATGTATCAGAAAAACTCGCATGCAAGCCTTCAAAACCTCCTCTAAAAGTGGAAACCCTAATTTCAGCTTCTGACTGGCCTACGGGCTTCCAGAAATAGGCTATTAGACATAGAAGAGTGTATGACTAAAATGGGGACATTACATCATGAGGGGTGGAAATTCCACTCATAGTCTACCTAGTCCCAAGGCATGGGTGGGCCATGAGGGGTGGGGTTTCCACTCATAGTCCACCTCGGCCTTGGAGGGGTGGTAGGCGGGCCACTTATTCGCTCGCCCGATTGTCCCCAATAAGTCAAGTGTCTTCAGAGGTGATGCCATGGGTAGAGAATGCAGGTACAAGTGTTTCCACTAAGCATGCCACTCTGAGTGTGGAATTGTCTTAGTTGGGACGTTCAACTCGGTGCCAAGGGGTGGGTTGTCTTGATAGGATGCTTGTGCCCTTGGGCTTAGATGGATAGCTTCTCGGGGACCTACCCATGCAACTCCTCATCTGTCTTCAGTATTGCTTTTGTAATTATGCTTATATTTTGGATATCTAAATATCAATGCTAACGGACATGTTGTTAATATGGTGAATACAAATTCCAATCCAAGGTTATTGCATTAGAAGAACATTTATTTGGAAAGAAGAAAACCCCTAGACCTAATCCACAAGCGAATTCTAGGGAAAACAAGCGAATTCTAGGTCAAGGCCGGGTAGGGGACGTTACAGATTGAAAATTTCCCATGACAATTCCTTGAACCTATCCTTACTAGTCACAATTGGCTTCAACTTCCTTTCAAAAGATGTTGCATAACTCTCCCACCATATGAGAGCATTCCTTTTCATTTTGTGGTGCACAAAAGAAATATTTTGCATCCCAGTAATGTTATTCACACTCAAATATACCTCTAACTATTTGATTCATGTATCTAAGAATTCATCAATTGTTCTTGTGAGGCATCTTGGTCGTCTATGTCCTCAACACCTTCTCCAATGTCAAATCTCTTGGAAAGTGCATGGACTACAAGGCCCATAGCTGATTTTTCTTGGCTCATTTGCTCTTTCTATTTGTTGAGTTGTTTTGTTTCTTGCCTAGTCCAATTTGATTCTTGGTCACTATTTCCATGTTGCTCTCAAAGTGAGCTACATGCTTGCTGAAATTTATGAGGTTCTCCTTAGACCTATTCGCTTGCATACAAAGAAACCACAACTATGTTGTCCATAAATCCCAAAGATTAGTAAACTACTCTGATACCAAAATTGATCTGGAATCTCATCAATGGATTCTCTTGTAGCAATTACGAACCAATCAAATAAAATGGACTTTAATACTAAAACAAATGATAGTCAAAGAGGAAATATTTCTACAAAATGAAACCAAATGCACATATTTTTATCTTGGAAAGCCCCCAATTTGGAGGAAAAACCAAATTTTGGTAGTTGTAAATGCACTTTTACTGGATTTTTATATATAATTGGACAAGTACAATGAATTGCAAGATGTGGATAACAATCTGCCCATTGCTTCACTTCAATTGATACCAAACTCTACCAAGGATGAAAAAGACATGTTTGACATGGATATTTAGCACTCCACCATATTGTCTTTCTTCCAAACAAGCATCGAATGAGTGATTTGGTAATTTTGACAAGTGTAACAATGGAATTGGCTCCAATTTCTTACTCAAGTTGGGTTATAATGGAAAGTAGTAATGATAAGATTGGATAAGGACTAGGAAATCCAATAGAAGTTGATGAAACACCTCAAAATGTAGGATTGGAGTTAGTGGTGGTAAAGAAGTTGAAGAATGATTCAAATAGCTGAATCAAGGAAATGTTGTAAAGAGGAGGCCAATCCACTATCTCAAGTTCTCAATGAGATCATCCTAATCAAGGTAATAACACAATTCTTTTTGTAAAATATAATGAAGAATTAAATTCCTTAAATAACAGGACAGGGTTTCTAATCAAGAAGAAGGTAGCATTACACTACCTCAATAGGACAAAGTAAAATCTCCAAAGAAGGACAAAAAATCCATAAAGGATGAGGTAACAAATCCTTACTCCTTAACTATAAGAGTAGGATGCAAGGTAACTTCAAAACATTCTTTTAATAGTGGAAAATCTGTAATGTCCCCTTCTAGGAAATTCTTAATTTTATGTTTGCAAAACAATATTAATTACTAAAACTGATATTAGTAATAACAAGTAACAAATTTATGATAATATTTAAATCCATCAAGCATCATCCATATCAAAATACCTTAATATCATTAATAATTATTCCAAGGCATATTCCTTTAGTCAAGCATATTAGGAATTCATTGGAAATGCTTGCAAATTGCAATCTCAAGGGTGGTTGCCCTTGTATTGCGAGAACATGGAAGGATTTTAGATCCATCCATCCCTCAGTCTGCCTTGGAGGTCGACCATCCTCCTCGATCAAGCCGAAGAGCACATAAATAGATTTCTGGTCCATTCAACCTTCCGACCCATGAGTATGGTAGAACCTCTAGTTCATCCATCTCGAGGTGGCATGCTTGATAAGACGCATGAAGGCTGTCCTCTTCAACCAAACCCAAGAGCACGAAAATGGATTTTGGGTCCATTTGGCCTCCCGGCCCATGAATATGGAAAAACCTACAGTTCATCCATCTCGGGGTGGAGTGCTTGATACAAAGAATTTCTAGTCCTTCAACTCTTGTGACTAGGAAGGCTGAATGGCCTCCCTATTTTCAAGACACTTTTATAAATTCAAAATAGAGTGCTAAAGAAATTTGTTAGAATATTTCTAAATAAATACCTCTTAAGGAGATGATAAATTTACTCTTAAATGGCTGCCACCAATTATATTTCAGAATATTACCAATGGCTGTTCTCAATCTCTATTCCAAAGAGA
>VDFB02162653.1:0-18684 GCA_007258455.2 Sequoia sempervirens
AACTTTCAACTCGATTAATATTTTTTCATGAAACCTTGTCACATTGTCATTAATGATATCATGAACTTCCTTGCCAAACCGTTTAGCACCATCTTTCATGAAACATCAAAGTTAATTGTTTTTAGAAATTACGTCACAAAAAATTGAACTTTTAATGTCTCACCAACTAAGAGGTGTTCTAAGATAAAAACTTGCCATGTTAGGAAAAATGATACTAGTAACATCCTAATAAAAGTAATTTGCACCAGATCTTACAAATTTTCAAATTTAATTATTTTCATGATTTTTGACAAGTTGCATCATTGCTTCTAAGGATTGGAACAGGGATGACAAGTGCTTTTGCTTTAGATTGGTGAATGACTTAATGTGTGAGGATATAGGAGTGTTTGTGACTAAGAGAAATCAACATAAGCATTTTGAGGCAAAAAGTTTAAAATTCAGTGAGTTTAAAAATAGGGCTAACATTGACAAGTATATTTTAAATAATTAAGAGTCATTATTTTGGGATAGTTAAAATTAATCTATATATTCTTAATAATTTGTGTATTAAGAAGATAACAAAGAGTTTACTTTTAGAGCAAGTAATTCAAGATAGTTTTTTTCCCATCAGTTGATATTATGTGGATGAATGATAGAAATATTTGATCAATATTTTGTGAGTACAAGAGTACAGAACTAAACCCAAGCAAGGCCCCACTTAAGGTAAAATTTTCACTCCATGTTAATATTTTTAGTTTGATGTTTGTAATAATTTGAATTAGATTCATTTTATATAGATCATTTGTTATCATTTAAAGTGTAGTAGATATTACCTATAGCATAATATTTTTTTGCTATTAGTGAAACATGTAGCCTCAGAAATAGCTCATATCAACTAATGTATATTTACTATTTGGTTCAAATTCATAGCATATATAATTTCTTTGAGTATTATTTTCCTATACACAACTACTTAGGACAATTCCTAGAAATCATTAAATTGTACATACAATACCATTATCATCCACAAAATATGTCCATAGTTTGACAAATTAAATGTAGAATATTATAATCAGTACATCACTTGATAAGGGATGTGAGAATCAATTGAGTTGAGTGCATGCTCTCACTACACCAAATTTATTGATCAATTATTGTGCTTGACACCATCCTCAATTTTGAACAAGGACATGATCCCATGGAGAGATTCATCAAAAATAAAGAAAGATGTGATTGTTAGACAAGTTATTGAATCGAGGGCTAAATTACCTCTTATTTATGATCTCTCCCATATTGCTCCCATATTACATCTTGATCCCTCGAATCATGATCACTCCCATGATAAAGTTTCAACTGTAACCCATGATATCATTCATCACATTCATGACCACACCAACCCTCATTTAAACCAAAACATTCCCTCTCAAGGTAAACAATCTACTTCCATTATGGGTAACCCTCTATATCAAGAATCCATCCTACCTAAGATACATGCATCCCTTCACAATGTGTTTCAAAATCCCTTATCTACTAGTCAAGTCACAACAATAGTAGATGCCCAACTTCGAACTAAACCTAACACTTCACATATAGACTCCATCTCCATTCCCATTACTAACCAAAGTATCTCACATATCCCCACTTCCACTATGACCATCCCAAATTTTTGACCTCCACCTAAGATTAACCTCAACTCCTTGAGTAACATCAGTCCAATACCAAATATCTATTCCTCCTAAGAGTTACAACATACAACATAATCAATGCATTTATTTGTGCCTCCTCCACCACCTGGTTCATATTTTGATCAAGATTGGAAAGCCATAAAAAATTCCCTCAAAGGACTCCAAGCAGGAACTCATAAGAAATCATATATCTTTGAGGATTTATGAGTGCATATCCTTTTGATCAATTCATATCACAACTCTCACTCCCTACCTCTTTTAAAATTCCCGAGTAAGATAAATATAAGGGGAAGGTAGATCCTAGGGAGTATGTAAAATAATTATTTATGCTAGCCAAGAAGTTGCATGTGAAGATGTATACCTACTATGTTTATTCCCTCGTAGCTTAGGTGGGCAAGCACTCAAATGGTTCTTGCACCAACCTAAGGGTCTATCACATATTTTGGAGACCTAAGAAAAAATTTATACACTTTTCTTATAACATGGAGCATGAACTAACCATGATGGACCTATGTAATATCAAAAAAAAAGGGGGAAATATTTCATCATTCCTTCAATTTTAGAGAGCTTTGGCTACTAGGTTTTCATGGTCAATACCAAAAAACAACTCGTACATATCTTTCTCACAAATATCAATCTGAAATTGAAATTTCATCTACAATTCCAATGTGTCACTTTTTTTTATGATCTCATCAAAAGAAAAAACCAAATTGAAAAGGTCATCATTGCTAAAGGGGTTATAAAACATTATTCTAAAGAACAAAACCAAAATGATAAATTAAAATTTTCCAATCACAAACCCAAATTCTTTTGCAAAAATAAGAATGTGTTGGAGATGGGGTCACCAATTCAAAACATGTCCAAAACATACAACCACCTTCATCCATCACCATTCCATCTACACCTTAAGAGAAAACGGAGATGATTCACACCTCTAGGAGAACCTATTGAAGTATTATTTCGACAACTAATCAAATCTTTCATGGTTTCCTTTCATTTATGAAACAATTTGATGATAATCAACCAAAACCAATATTATGACTACCATCAAATCAAAGGTCATTTCATAGGAAAGTGTATGAAATTGAAACATTACATCCAAGACTTTATAGATAGATATTAAATAAAAATCAAAGGACCATCACACACCAAGTGTATGAAATTGAAACATTACATCCAAGACCTTATAGATAGATATGAAATTAAAATCAAAGGACCATCACACACCAAGTGTATGAAGTTGAAACATTACATCCAAGACCTTATAGATAAATATGAAATTAAAATCAAAGAACCATCACACACAAGTGTATGAAATTGAAACATTACATCCAAGACCTTAAATAGATATGAAATTAAAATCAAAGGACCATCATACACCAAGTGTATGAAGTTGAAACATTAAATCCAAGACCTTATAGATAAATATGAAATTAAAATCAAAGAACCATCACACACAAGTGTATGAAATTGAAACATTACATCCAAGACCTTATCGATAGATATGAAATTAAAATCCAAGGACCATCACACACCCTTGCCTAATCAAGACTCGGACATATATCAAAATCCATTCCATTTGAATAATCATCAGTACACTCAAGGCTAGGATTCTCATACAAACACCATCCATGATGGCGCTACCCATTTGATAGCAAATCTTATATTCCAAAAAATTAACTAAATTTTATAGTCAAATCATAGTAATAGGATCACAAACGCACCATCTAATAAATCATATGATTAGATTGATGTGTGTGTGTATATATATAGGGGGGGACCTCACAAATGGTAATTTCAATCAACATCTTAACCTTGACATAGAACCTCTACAATACAGAGGACTGTCCATTATTAAACTCACTTATATCTTGTATCTGCTTATTGGATTGTTTCCTTAAGCTCTGATTTTGGAGTTTGAGCACTACGACGTGTTGTAAATCAGCCCAATGGAATCTGAGCTAAAGATTAAGAAATTGTATTACAGTAATGTGGTAGTTAAGAAGAATAGAACTGGAGCTGTGTGGCGCATGGCAAGACTGAGGAGATGAGAATACCAGATAAAACTCTTGTTAAGGAGATGGGATGGATGCATGACAAAAGGAGTTCAAACAAGATAAAAACTCCTTGTAAATCAAGGGATGAGAGCATGGACGTAGGAAAGGAAAAGAAGAGTCTAAATCCAAACAAAAAGACTGAGCTCCTTAGACCACACCCAGCACAACTTTCTATTGGTACTTTGTTTACCGCCATCGGATTTTTCCTTTTACACATTTGTGGATGTCCATAGCTCATTCCAAAGCTCCCATTTTGGCGCAGGCAGCGAGGATGCTAGATTTTCACTCTTCACCTAACAATCGTATTTATGTGAAAGTTTCTAAAGCATTTTAACAAATCTATATAACACATATCCTGCAGCCATGACAATTCATAAAACCATATTTCTTTAAGGAATTGTGTTAAACAATTGATTCCTTGTCTATTCTATCATGTTGTATCTCCATTTATCCTTGCTTTGTTGATCATACCATGTTCTAAAGTTTCCATGCGGCTCAAGCAGGGAGGATTGTAGCAATAGTAGTAGGTATACAACTTTGCTCGTGTCAATTGCCATTGCTTGAAAGTTTCCATAGCCTAACCATTTGACACTTAGATCCATAATCAATGTAGCATGTTAGATATTCATTATTGTCTATGCATGGTTAATGCACCAGTAAAATGCATGAGTTAAGTTCAATGTAGATTTGTGTTTTCGAAGAAAAGAAATGGTTTCGATCATGTGTCATAGAATTAATTTTTCAAGTCATATTAGAATATAATTATGGTGAATTATTCTCATATTTGCTAATGTTAGGTGTGACAATGTAGAAAGTAGATACATAGGGTTGTAGTGGTATAAGAGATTTGTTGGTTAAGATTGTCATTTTAAAAAAAAATTATTGTTCATAGTCTCATCTATCAATCCTGTAATATCACTTAGATAATCTTGGTTATTAATCTTAGTAAAATTGTTATCATCATTAATAATAGTTGGATGTTATCAATTTGTTAGTTAAGATTATTATTTTCACATAATTATTAATATTTTGGTAAAAATAGTTCCTGGTTAAGTTGTTTTCATTATTCATCATAGTTTTTATAATTAATAAGTTAATATTAATTTTATCAGATTATTAGATTCTTTATTAGATTATTCTTCTTTGAAAAATTTAAGTCAAAGATATAAACAATAGGATAAATGATGATTGAAATATGGTTTTAATTGTCAAATATTTAGGTCTTGACTATATTGGTGGCAATGTCTTAGTTTATGTTGAAAGACTAATTTCAAAAGAGAATTATCTTATGAGTAGAAGTTAAATTATGTCATGTATTTACGATAATTCGTGTATTTGAATTAGTTTACTTTTGAGAGTCTATAAAGTTCATTGATTTACTTTCTAAGAATGTGTTTCATCTACTATAATGATGTAACATAGATTCATGACAAGATGTTTATGAAGTTAAGAGTATTGTTCAAGTCACTTTCATTGATCTCATGCACCCGTAATAGTTATTTTTGTTGGGTCTTTAGTTTAGTACAATCAATCATATATTTCTTAAACTTGCTTGTATTATTTTGTGCTAGTTCAATTTTTTTATGATATTTGTTTGAGTTACCATGTCATCAATTTATGTGCCTTGTTTGTGTAGGAACAATATGTCTTATGTAGGTTTTTAAAATGTTGGACAAGATAAATATTCATTTGTATCTTTATTTGATTGGTAAAATGTTGTGAAGATCAATTGAAAAATACTATTTGACAATGTCAATGCATAGAGATTATTGACCTAGTGAATGTTGTCAAATTAAAACAAAATAGAATAGGAATATGATGTTATGACTCATAACCTAGTTATTGCAGTCAAGCTACATGAAAAATTATTAGATCTTAGGTAATTAATATAAGACATTTTATTAAAGTCATGTCTTGATGAGATAATAGGATCTTCTGTTCCTTGGAAGGATTGTGTATTTGAGTATTATGAATTGAATTCAGAGTGTTAGACAAACAGGACAACTGAGAGGGGGGTGAATCAATTGTACATTAAAATATTCCAACCCTCACAAATCTTCAAACCCTTATTATGCCTCAACATAAATGTAAACAAACTGAAACATCAACACATCAACAACCATACACAATAAAACAACAAATTTACATGGAAAACCCTAATCAGGGAAAAACCATGATGAGGATTAACTCACATATATATGAATAACTTGACATCGATTACAAAAGGCACACTGCTGGAAGGCTCACAACCCAGTTCAGTAAATAATGGCTCACTGCCAAGGGTTCACTGCCCAAAGGACTCACTATTAAGAATAGAAGAATACTCTTAGAAGGAGGTTCACTACCTCATAGCAATAGGAAGATCCACCACAACAACTCTACACCATCCACAACCTTCAACTCACTGTGATCCAGGTGGATCCTGGAAAACCTAAAAATTTTACAATCTCATAATCTCATGAAACTAGCATCATCACGCAGAGCTCGTTGAGATGGTCCTGATGCAACTTGAACGGGCTCAAAAGGAGTTTGTATGCAGAAGGTATGCGTAGTCAAAGGTTCGGTCAAACAGGCGAATCAGGCATTCTAAAAGGTAGAAAATTGATCATCTCAAAATGAGAAAAAAATGACACCAAGTTGTAGAGCTCGTCGCACTGATTCCAGAACTATATTCAGTTTCGAAAATAGAGTCTATATGAGCAAAATAGAGCCGGTCAAAGTTTGCAGACAAAAAGAGTTGACCAGTCAAAATGATGATGTCATCATGACGTCAGCATGGTGATGTGGCAAGTGGTGACGTGGCAAGAGTATATGACATGGCATAAATATGGATCAAACCATATTTGTTAAAGAAAAAAATATATAAAGTGGGCACCACCTATTAAAGTGGGATGCCACCTAAGGAATAGGGGGTATCCCACCTTATATGGGAAGTCTCCCTTGCCTTTAGGGGAAAAACTTAAAAGGAGGAGAGGATGGTGGGATCACCACCCACCATTTTCTCTATAAGATTTAATTGCTTTTTCAAAGCCTTAGAATAAGGCTAAATCCCTTTTTCCTAGAGGCCTAAATTATCCCATATTTTTAGAGGCCTAGAATATTTTCCTTTACACGGAAATATTAGGAATAGTATTCCTAAATTAAGGGGTCAAATAAAACCTTACATAAAATATTCCCTAAATAATAGAGAATAAATCCATTCGTAACCATTCAAATGGAAAGAGAATTATTTTGAGGGGATATTATCCTTCCAAAAATTATTAAAGGAGGATATTATTGATTTTTTTTCTTGTAATAGGAGATATGGGTATATTTGCAAATAATATGGTTTTAGCCCATATTAGCAAATAAATTTGTATAAAAGGGGGAGAGTTTTGGCTTGAAAATAAGCAAGTCTACTTGGAGAAATAATTCTTTTGTGAGAGTTGAATTCTTTTTGAGAGGAAGAATTGCAAGGTGTTGTTATATGCACCAAAATTGTAAAAGTGAGAGAGATTGTGAGGAATTTTGTGTAGGTTTTTGAAGCTTGAATATTGTAAGAAGGCATCTTCAGGTGCTTGGCGATATTAATAAAAGCGGTCCAACATTGAGAAGCGGACCCGAAGACGTAGTCCTGATTGGATGAACTCCGTTATCAACTTGCGTCTGATTCTTCTATCTTTGTCTTATTATTCTTCTATCTCCTGTCTTACATTCTCTCTAAATTCTTTTTTAGTATTTTTATAATTTGGCATTTAAGTTCTAATTACAAAATTTTAGTAATTAGTTAATTTCATTCAGTTCTATAAAGGATTAAGTGAACTTAGTCGGTAATTTCAATGGTTAAAAAGCATAATCACGCAATTTTGTATTAGATCGGGAAATTACTGTAATTAGGATTAATTTGCAAGTTATTTTGTAAACCTCTAAGTACGGATCAAATTGGTATCAGAGCCCATTTTGCAGGAAATTGCATAAGTGAATGCTAACTAGATTGAAATTGAAGCAAGGAGAAGGTGCACTTACAGAATTCAATCCTGAGATCGGGAAACGAAAGCCATCAAAAATGTCAGAAATGGTAACTGAACATAAAGCTCCAGAGCTTGATGAGAAAGCTTTCCAGAAAGCATTTCTTGAAATGAAGTCAATGGTAGAAGTTCTTTTCCAAGAGAGGCAAGAACGAAAGAAGAAAAAGGAAAGCAAGGCTAGAAAGAAGGAGGAAGTTGAATCCTCCTTGAAAGAAGACAAAGGTAAAGGAGTAGGAGGTGGTAGTGACCCTCCTGAACCTCCATCCCCGTCTTCCTCATCTTCTTCATCTTCATCTTCTTCTTCGTCTAACTCTTCCAAAAAGAAACAACCTGTGAAATTTGAAGTTAATTCACCTTTGTTGAAACTTGATGTTAAATTTGATTTGCCAATCTATAATGGAGAACTAGATGCAGAAAAACTTGATAATTGGATAAAACAAATTGAAGTTTATTGTAGAGTTCAGAAGTTTACTAAGGATTCTCAAAAAATACAATTAGCTACTCTTCGCCTGGGAGGCACAGCTTTAATTTGGTGGGAGAGTAGAACACAGGAGGATCTAAGTCGTTATGGCAAAATTATTTCTTCTTGGTTTGAGTTTATAGCTGCATTAAAGAAATAGTTCTATCCATTAGGGAATATGCAAAAAGCAATGATAAATTGGAAATCATTAAAGCAAGATAAAGGACAAAGTGTGCAAGAATATACACAGGAGTTTAGGAAGAGGGCTTTAATGTTGGGCATTCCTTTATACATGTAAGAAACTTTGTTAAAGTATATAGGTGGATTGCGTGAGAATTTGAAACATACTATACTTATGTTTAATCCAACTAACATTGATGAAGTTAGTGTGCAAGCTATCCATTTGGAAAGAAGCTCAAGGAATAGCCAAGACAATCTGTTGTTGGACTCCAGTAAGCAAAAGAGCAACAAGAAATGGAAGGAGAAATCACAACAAACCGCTACTATAAAGAAAGAGGACGAGAAGCCTTATTGCTCACACTACAAGAAGCAAGGGCACGAAGATGCGAAGTGTCGGAAATTGCATCCTGATCAGAAGCCTAAGTGGTTCAAGGATCGAAAGGGTAAGGAAAATTCCACAGCTGTTGTGCAAGACCTTGGTATGGAATCTGGTGATGAATCAAAGATTTCAATTGTGGGTTTGAAAGGTAAAGCTTTTGTCGGTAATGAATCTGTCACTAATGTTTCATGTGCTACTACTTCAAAAAGTCATGTTGTTCCTGAAGATAGCAAAAGATTTGAATTGTTTCATATAAGGGTGATTTCTAAGAACACTAAGATTGATACACTGATAGATAGTGAGTCCCAAGTTAATCTAATTTCAGAAGAAGTTGTTGAACAGTTGGGATTGAAAACAAAGCCACAAAAAAACCCTTATCCATTAGGTTGGGTGTGCAATGATAACAAATTGCAAGTAACTAAGAAATTCAATTTAAGATTTGCAATAACATCTAAGTTTATAGATGAGGTGGAATTTGACGTGGTTCCACTTGATATCTGTGGGATTGTGTTGGGTAGCCCATACTTGTATAATAGGAGAGCAATCTTCTATAGGGAACATAATCAGCATCACTTGTTTAAGGAAGGAATTGAATACATTGTTCATTCTCATCCAATTAAGATTGGTAAGTCTTTTGTGCCAACGGGACATTTGAAAAGGGTAGTTAATGCAAGCAATAATTTGGCACTTACGTTTGTACCACAAGAAGTGTCATTGCATAAGAGCATGTCTAATTCTACGGTTGTTCCAGTTATGAAAGACAAGCATGAAATTGGTACATTCTTTTTCTCGTCTGCAAATTCAATTTTGTTATTCAGCCTTCTACTTTTCAGCAGTGTATGGTTGGTAGTAGCAACATTGGATGTGGATGTGTATATGGCTAATGTACTTAACAATATCGGTGCAGTTTTGGTTATTGTTATGATGAGTCAGGTGTTCAGAATTCTAGCAAGAAGGACAGATGATACTAGGCAAGTGGGGCGACATTGCCCTAGCTCAAATTGTACATAAAATAGACCTTTTGGAGGTCCAAAAGCTTCTCAATGGGGAGGAATGATCCAGGTGGATCCTGGAAAACCTAAAAAATTCACAATCTCAGAATCTCATGAAACTAGCATCATCACGCAGAGCTCGCTGACATGGTCCTGATGCAACTTGAACAGGCTCAAAAGGAGTTCGTATGCAGAAGTTATGCGCAGTCAAAGGTCTAGTCAAACAAGTGAATCAGGCATTCTTAGACGTAGAAAATTGATCATCTCAAAATGAGAAAAAAAATGACACCAAGTTGTAGAGCTCGTCGCGCTGATTCCGGAACTATATTAAGTTTCGAAAATAGAGTCAGTATGAGCAAAATAGAGTCGGTCAAAGTTTGCAAACAAAAAGAGTTGACCAATCAAAATGATGACGTCATCATGACGTCAGCATGGTGATGTGGCAAGTGGTGACGTGGCAAGAGTATATGACATAGCATAAATATGGATTAAACCATATTTGTTAAAGAAAAATATATATAAAGTGGGCACCACCTATTAAAGTGGGATGCCACCTAAGGAATAGGGGGTATCCCACCTTATATGGGAAGTCTCCCTTGCCTTTAGGGAAAAAACTTAAAAGGAGGAGAGGATGGTTGGATCACCACCCACCATTTTCTCTATAAGATTTAATTGCTTTTTCAAAGCCTTAGAATAAGGCTAAATCCCTTTTTCCTAGAGGCCTAAATTATCCCATATTTTTAGAGGCCTAGAATATTTTCCTTTACACAGAAATATTAGGAATAGTATTCCTAAATTAAGGGGTCAAATAAAACCTTACATAAAATATTCCCTAAATAATAGAGAATAAATCCATTCGTAACCATTCAAATGGAAAGAGAATTATTTTGAGGGGATAGTATCCTTCCAAAAATTATTAAAGGAGGATATTATTGAATTTTTTTTCTTGTAATAGGAGATATGGGTATATTTGCAAATAATATGGTTTTAGCCCATATTAGCATATAAATTTGTATAAAAGGTGGAGAGTTTTGGCTTGAAAATAAGCAAGTCTACTTGGAGAAATAATTCTTTTGTGAGAGTTGAATTCTTTTTGAGAGGAAGAATTGCAAGGTGTTGTTATATGCACCAAAATTGTAAAAGTGAGAGATTGTGAGGAATTTTGTGCAGGTTTCTAAAGCTTGAATATTGTAAGAAGGCATCTTCAGGTGCTTGGCGATATTAATAAAAGCGGTCCAACATTGAGAAGTGGACCCGGAGACATAGTCCTGATTGGACGAACTCCGTTATCAACTTGCGTCTAATTCTTCTATCTTTTGTCTTATTATTCTTCTATCTCCTGTCTTACATTCTCTCTAAATTATTTTTCAGTATTTTTATAATTTGGCATTTAAGTTCTAATTACAAAATTTTAGTAATTATTTAATTTCATTCAGTTCTATAAAGGATTAAGTGAACTTAGTCGGTAATTTCAATGGTTAAAAAGCATAATCACGCAATTCTATATTAGATCAGGAAATTACTGTAATTAGGAATAATTTGCAAGTTATTTTGTAAACCTCTAATTACGGATCAAATTGGTATCAGAGCCCATTTTGCAGGAAATTGCATAAGTGAATGCTAACTAGGTTGAAATTGAAGCAAGGAGAAGGTGCACTTACAGAATTCAATGCTGAGATCGGGAAACGAAAGCCATCAAAAATGTCAGAAATGGTAACTGAACATAAAGCTCTAGAGCTTGATGAGAAAGCTTTCCAGAAAGCATTTCTTGAAATGAAGTCAATGGTAGAAGTTCTTTTCCAAGAGAGGCAAGAACGAAAGAAGAAAAAGGAAAGCAAGGCTAGAAAGAAGGAGGAAGTTGAATCCTCCTTGAAAGAAGACAAAGGTAAAGGAGTAGGAGGTGGTAGTGACCCTCCTAAACCTCCATCCCCATCTTCCTCATCTTCTTCATCTTCATCTTCTTCTTCGTCTAACTCTTCCAAAAAGAAACAACCTGTGAAATTTGAAGTTAATTCACCTTTGTTGAAACTTGATGTTAAATTTGATTTGCCAATCTATAATGGAGAACTAGATGTAGAAAAACTTGATAATTGGATAAAACAAATTGAAGTTTATTGTAGAGTTCAGAAGTTTACTAAGGATTCTCAAAAAATCCAATTAGCTACTCTTCGCCTAGGAGGCACAACTTTAATTTGGTGGGAGAGTAGAACACAGGAGGATCTAAGTCGTTATGGCAAAATTATTTCTTCTTGGTTTGAGTTTATAGCTGCATTAAAGAAACAGTTCTATCCATTAGGGCATATGCAAAAAGCAATGATGAATTGGCAATCATTAAAGCAAGATAAAGGACAAAGTGTGCAAGAATATACACAGGAGTTTAGGAAGAGGGCTTTAATGTTGGGCATTCCTTTATACACGCAAGAAACTTTGTTAAAGTATATAGGTGGATTGCGTGAGAATTTGAAACATACTATACTTATGTTTAATCCAACTAACATTGATGAAGTTAGTGTGCAAGCTATCCATTTGGAAAGAAGCTCAAGGAATAGCCAAGACAATCTGTTGTTGGACTCCAGTAAAGAGCAACAAGAAATGGAAGGAGAAATCACAACAAACCGCTACTATAAAGAAAGAGGACGAGAAGCCTTATTGCTCACACTACAAGAAGCAAGGGCACAAAGATGTGAAGTGTTGGAAATTGCATCCTGATCAGAAGCCTAAGTGGTTCAAGGATCGAAAGGGTAAGTAAAAGTCCATAGCTATTGTGCAAGACCTTGGTATGGAATCTGGTGATGAATCAAAGATTTCAATTATGGATTTGAAAGGTAAAGCTTTTGTCGGTAATGAATCTGTCACTAATGTTTCATGTGCTTCTACTTCAAAAAGTCATGTTGTTCCTGAAGATAGCAAAACATGTGAATTGTTTCATATAAGGGTGATTTCTAAGAACACTAAGATTGATACACTAATAGATAGTGGGTCCCAAGTTAATCTAATTTCAAAAGAAGTTGTTGAATAGTTGGGATTGAAAAAAAAGCCACATAAAAACCCTTATCCATTAGGTTGGGTGTGTAATGATAAAAAATTGCGAGTAACTAACAAATGCAATTTAAGATTTGTAATAACATCTAAGTTTATAGATGAGGTGGAATTTGATGTGGTTCCACTTGATATCTGTGGGATTGTGTTGGGTAGCCCATACTTGTATGATAGGACAGCAATCTTCTATAGGGAACATAATCAGCATCACTTGTTTAAGGAAGGAATTGAATACATTATTCATTATCATCCAATTAAGATTGGTAAGTCTTTTGTGACAATGGGACATTTGAAAAGGGTAGTTAATGCAAGCAATAATTTGGCACTTACGTCTGTACCACAAGAAATGTCATTGCATAAGAGCATGTCTAATTCTAGGGTAGTTAATGCAAGCAATAATTTGGCACTTACGTTTGTACCACAAGAAGTGTCATTGCATAAGAGCATGTCTAATTCTAAGGTATTTCCAGTTATGAAAGACAAGCATGAAATTGGTACATTCTTTTTCTCGTCTGCAAATTCAATTTTTTTATTCAGCCTTCTACTTTTCAACAGTGTATGGTTGGTAGCAGCAACATTGGATGTGGATGTGTATATGGCTAATGTACTTAACAATATCGGTGCAGTTTTGGTTATTGTTATGATGAGTCAGGTGTTCAAAATTCCAGCAAGAAGGACAGATGATACTGGGCAAGTGGGGCGACATTTCCCTAGCTCAAATTGTACATAAAATAGACCTTTTGGAGGTCCAAAATCTTCTCAATGGGGAGGAATGATCCAGGTGGATCCTGGAAAACCTAAAAATTTCACAATCTCAAAATCTCATGAAACTAGCATCATCACGCAGAGCTTGCTGACATGGTCCTGATGCAACTTGAACGGGCTCAAAAGGAGTTCGTATGCAGAAGTTATGCGTAGTCAAAGGTCCAGTCAAACAGGCAAATCAGGCATTCTAAAAGGTAGAAAATTGATCGTCTCAAAATGAGAAAAAAATGACACCAAGTTGTAGAGCTCGTTGCGTTGATTCCGAAACTATATTCGGTTTCGAAAATAGAGTCTGTATGAGAAAAATAGAGCCAGTCAAAGTTTGCAGACAAAAAGAGTTGACCAGTCAAAATGATGACGTCATCATGACGTCAGCATGGTGATGTGGCAAGTGGTGACGTGGCAAGAGTATATGACATGGCATAAATATGGATTAAACCATATTTGTTAAAGAAAAAAATATATAAAGTGGGCACCACCTATTAAAGTGGGATGCCACCTAAGGAATAGGGGGTATCCCACCTTATATGGGAAGTCTCCCTTGCCTTTAGGGGAAAAACTTAAAAGGAGGAGAGGATGGTGGGATCACCACCCACCATTTTCTCTATAAGATTTAATTGCTTTTTCAAAGCCTTAGAATAAGGCTAAATCCCTTTTTCCTAGAGGCCTAAATTATCCCATATTTTTAGAGGCCTAGAATATTTTCCTTTACACAAAAATATTAGGAATAGTATTCCTAAATTAAGGGGTCAAATAAAACCTTACATAAAATATTCCCTAAATAATAGAGAATAAATTCATTCGTAACCATTCAAATGGAAAGAGAATTATTTTGAGGGGATATTATCCTTCCAAAAATTATTAAAGGAGGATATTATTGATTTTTTTTCTTATAATAGGAGATATGGGTAAATAATATGGTTTTAGCCCATATTAGCAAATAAATTTGTATAAAAGGGGGAGAGTTTTGGCTTGAAAATAAGCAAGTCTACTTGGAGAAATAAATTTTTTGTGAGAGTTGAATTCTTTTTTAGAGGAAGAATTACAAGGTGTTGTTATATGCACCAAAATTGTAAAAGTGAGAGAGGTTGTGAGGAATTTTGTGCAAGTTTCTGAAGCTTGAATATTGTAAAAAGGCATCTTCAGGTGCTTGGCGATATTAATAAAAGCGGTCCAACATTGAGAAGCGGACCCGAAGACGTAGTCCTGATTGGACAAACTCCGTTATCAACTTGCATCTGATTCTTCTATCTTTTGTCTTATTATTCTTCTATCTCCTGTCTTACATTCTCTCTAAATTCTTTTTCAGTATTTTTATAATTTGGCATTTAAGTTCTAATTACAAAATTTTAGTAATTAGTTAATTTCATTCAGTTCTATAAAGGATTAAGTGAACTTAGTCAGTAATTTCAATGGTTAAAAAGCATAATCACGCAATTTTGTATTAGATCGGGAAATTACTGTAATTAGGATTAATTTGCAAGTTATTTTGTAAACCTCTAATTACGGATCACACTACCTCCAGCAACTTCAAGTATGCTAAAAATGTACACCTTCTGCTCACTGCATCTAGTAGCCTTTGGCATTTAAGCTCACACTCAAATCACCACACTTGATCACATTCACATCTACTATTTTCCATACATATCTCCAATAATTAACCTTACTTAAATATCCTCCACGACCTTAAATAATCTTGTCTAGGTTGGCCTCAATGAAACATATGCACCTCAAATGTGCAACCAAAAATAGGTTGACACCAAAGACTTATGTGGTGGAAAGAAGTGAAAGAGAACTACACTAAAGGTTAACTAGGACCCAAATCTACACTGACGCACTTCACCATGCTTCCACAAACCACGAAGCACATCCGCAAGTAATGCTAACATGCCAAGTTAGCCAAACCTATATTAACACTACCAAACAATCAATTCACTCTTCACCAAGTCCAAAAACATCTTGCAGACTACGAAACATCATACAACATCCCAAAATACTCCAACATCATCAAAATATTTAGCAACACTACTGCAACCAATTGAAATTGAGAATACTATCATCCTGTGCAGCCAGCAACACTACCACAGACATACAACTCACTAACCAACCTTGCAGAACAACTGAACACCAAATTCTCCAAGGGAAGGTAGGTAAAAACAATAGTAGTTGTTGGTGTAATTAACTATTTAATTACATCTTCATAAGTTTACTTAGGCATTAATTTAAGTCCTGGGTTGCATTTTATTATCCTTATCTAATTGAGCTATCTTGTAGCTCAAGTTAGGTTTAGGGTTGTGCATGCTTGCTTTTATAAGAGGGCCTCATCTTGTACATTTGTATCAACTCAATCATCAATCAATCTTGCATATTGATATAGCAAGCATTCTCGCCATTATCTCTCTCGTGGAAGTATTTTTGTCTAGCAACTGATTCCTAGTTTCTAACATGGTATCAAAGCTTCCAGGGTTGTGGACTCCTTCCTGGATCTGAGGGTTTTATTGTTGGCTTGAAGATTTTTCTAGGTGTAGATTGGGGTTTTAATAACCTCATGGTTGAGATCAGAAGGCTCCGCAGACGAATTTTGACTGTAAATTCGTCCATTTTGGGTAAAGTTGTTTTTGAGGCAAAAAAATTTTGCTGGAACAACGCCTGTGCGGTAGGATTTTCCATTTTTCGCAAAAAAAAATATTTTGTGAAATATTTTTCTGTGATTTATCTGAAATTTTGGGGCAAAATTTATTTTTCGGGCATTTATTTATGAGGGTTTATTTAAAAATATTGGCGGAATATATTTTGGCGTATACCCGGTCTGGCGTCATTTGGTACAAATCATATTCTGCCGGTCAAGGTACTGGCTCTCAGTCCCAGCATCAGATCTCGCGTCCTTTGTTCACATCAGGTACCTTCCATCATCGGTGGTTTGTATGGTACGCTGAGTCACATCATCGTCGGCTTATGGTGCTTTGAGGTTTGATCGTTGGTCTATTGCTTCGTTGGCATCATCATCGTCCACGGTACAAAGCACATAATTTGCAGCTTCCAACGCGGGTACCTTATCTGCAAGTAGTCATATCATACCCTCTTGTCAGTGTACAAGTTAGATCCACAGATCAGCAGGTCTCATGCTATCGGCACCACTCTTTGTCACCGATACGCATTGGTTGTCAAAGGCTTTATTGACGGGTACTGTGACATCCTTGTCAAATCGGTGCGAGTACCAGCACATGTCATTCGCCAGTCCTTTGTATTCTTTGTTGACTGGTGCCATCGGAGGGTACACATTCCTTTCTCATCACAAGTTTCCACTGAGCTTTAATCCACCATTTATATTTATCATTCAGTTTTTAATATAAACTTTGTTTTATATGCCAACCAATTTGCCTAAGCCGATGGATTTCATTGTAATAATCTTTACTATTGGTTGCCAACCCTACAAACTATTGGTGGTGTAATTTATTAATCCCTATTGTGGAGAGGTCATATGAGTGACCGTTTTTCGCCCTAGGCGCCTGATTTTTGCATTAGATAGCCTTCACTGGTCTGTGTTTTTTGCCCCCTTAGTGCCTTTTATAGGCCTTTTTTCATTTTATCATAACTTTTGCATACAGAGGCCATTTTTCAGAAATAAGATATCGTCGGAAAGCTGGAAGTGTCAAATTTTCAGTAGTGCAGATATTTTGCAAGGATTTTGCAGTTTTGTGCCATATTTTCCATGTTGAAGACAAATCTCCTTTTTTGGCTTTCAGAGCTCATATGTTTGTAAATGGGTTTTTTAATTACTTTGGAGAAAGGGAACTATAGGAAATGGAGCAATTTAATCCTCACTCATCTTGGTGAGTGGAATCTATTGTCCTATTTGTTTAATAAAGTTCCTTTTCCTAGCACAGATGTTGAGTATTGCATTTGGAAAGGCTTTAGGGCTAGAGTCTTTAGAGTTATTTTTGAAAATGTAAATGATGACATTTTGGAGACACTTATTCACTTTGAATGTCCTCATGCTCTTTGGACTCACATTAAGAGGTGTATGAAGACCATGATTCTTCTCCATCTCTTGAAGCTCCTCTTTCCAACTCACATGTGCTTGTTCATTCTTTAGAGTTGATAACCCATGATTGTGATCCTTTGGACGAGATTGCAGATGCTTCAGAGGTTCCAGATTCTTCATCTTCTGTTGATGAGTCATTGAGTACTACCATTGATTCATTGCAACAGGTATTTGATAGTCTTCCTGATTGGGATTCCTATTTGACAGACATTGCTTCTTTGATTGTGGAGTCTCACATTTCAGATTTGGAGGACCAATTTGAGGGCCTATCTCTCCTATTTGATGATAGTCATGGATCAACTATTGTCACTTCATGTTTTTCTATAGAGTTTGTTCAAGATCAGTTTCCACCTGTTCCTGGTTTGTCACAGTTTGTTGTGATTGGGCATGTACCTGATTTGATTGTGGCATCATCTTCATCATCCAAGAACTTGGCAACACATGAGCAGATTTCAAAGACACAATCTTCATACATATGGATTCCTCTTCCTACTTCCTATCCAGAATGGGAATCATTCATGCAGTTGTACTTGGTGTATCTTCTTCCCAAGGGGAGAAACATTGTTTGTAGGCATTGGATTTTGTTTTGTCTTTAGACATTAACCATACTTGTAGGAGATCATATAGCATGCAGAGGATATCTTATCTCATCACTTCCCTCTTATGGGGGGTCATTTATTGTATATTCATGATGGATGTAGTCCTTGGGGGGTATCATTGAGTCCTCCATACATCATGTTTACATTCGTCATGCTTTTTTTTTGTTTTCTCTCTTTTGGAGAGGGGTTTTCTTCCCACTGGTTTTTCCCCTTTTCTCCTCTTTATGAGAGATTGCATTTCATTTGCATCTGTAAATGGGTACCTAACATGGCCTAGTTGTCGGGACCCATAGTAGTTTGCATTATAATCTTCTCCCTAAGTTGCACTTATGGGGGGTGTTGGTGTAATTAACTATTTAATTACATCTTCATAAGTTTACTTAGGCATTAATTTAAGTCCTAGGTTGCATTTTATTATCCTTATCTAATTGAGCTATCTTGTAGCTCAAGTTAGGTTTAGGGTTGTGCATGCTTGCTTTTATAAGCAAGCCTCATCT
>VDFB02162655.1:0-64134 GCA_007258455.2 Sequoia sempervirens
TTTATGGCCTTTTGTCTCTTTAAACTCATGGTTTCAGTCCTCAGAAACCTGCTTTTTCCTTTTCAAAAAACTAATAAAAACAATAACAAAATAACTTTTTAAAATAATACCTTTTTTCCAAATCTTACTAATAAAAGATGTAACTATACTAATGGAATCACTTTTCCAAAAGCATTCTTGTTAATTCAATCTTAGTGATAAATTTTATTTTATTCTAGAATTTGATAGCCAATTTCCAACTAATAAATTTTCATTCCAAAACACAAAAACCACTTACCCATTTTATGCAGATAGTTTTTAATGTTAGATTCAAGCTTATAATACTTTACTATGCTCATATTGAATGAATATACAAAATAACTTTTAAAAAGAATACTTTTTCCCCCAATCTTACTAATAACAGATGTAACTATATGAATGGAATCACTTTTTCAAAAACATTCTTGTTAATTCAATCTTGGCGATAAAATACATCACTAATAAATCTTTAAAAAAGTAAAATCCTTTAATGAATTTAAAACCATTCGTTCAACATGACATATAATTTTACTCTAGAATTTGATAGCCAATTTGATAGCCAATTTCCAATGAATAAATTTTCATTTCAAAACACAAAACCCATTTACCCATTTTATGCAAATAGTTCTTAATGTCACATTCAGGTTTATAATACTTTACTCTGCTCATATTGAAAGAATATATATAGAAAAGATAATCTTTTTGTGAAAATTATTTTGTTTATAACCTTAAATTGTACATAGAGTTCAAATTCATAACATCCGCCTTCTAATATGAACTAGCTTCACATTTTTTCATATTGCCTATTTAAACCTCCAATTGCACCCTACCGAAAAAACCCTCCTGCTTCGCACTCCATCAATAGCCATTCTCGTTGCACCCTATCAGCCGATCGTTGCATGCCTATGCATGTGACTGCTAGTCGCAATAAAATATAATAAAACATATATAATTTAAATATAATATTTATAAACTAATTATGTATAATAATATATTTTATTAATATCTTAAAATTTAAAGCGGTGAGGAATTTGTACAAAGAATATCATTTGAAGAAAATTTCTAGTAACTATTATGTTTTTTCATTTTTTGTAGCTTTTCTTTCTATTTTTTTTTTTTGTACAAGATTTAACTAAATCAAAGGGATTTCTCTGTAAAATAAATAGACAAAAAAGTAAAGGAAGATTTGAGAGCGCACTATGGAGGATGGTTATGCGCTGAGCTTTACTCAGTTGTTTAACTTTCCAGAGGACAAGGTTGTGGAGAAATTGCTAAATCCCCACTCATATGAACATCTATTAAGCCCTCGAGCATATGAATATGGCAAGGGCATGGATTTTGCGCCTATGGATGTCAATCAAATGTTGAAAGACTATATTTTTTTCGCCGATGTTCCGGGGCTCACTAAGTCTGACATTCAGGTTAATGAATTTTCCCTCGTCTCGGGTTAGGGTTTCTATGCTTTTGTTAATTTGAAGAACTGCATTTTGTTCTATTAATTGACAAGATGTTTTGTAGGTTCAAGTGGAGAACGAGAAACTGTTGGTCATAAAATGCGTGGGTAAATGGAAACACAATGACGAAGGTGAAGAGGAGTGCAAACTTCTGCAAGTGGAAAGGAAGATGAATCACAAGTTTACCAGGAAATTTACGTTACCTAGCAATGCTAAAGCCGACAAGATTTCGGCTGCCTGCATTGATGGAGTCTTGTTTGTTACTATGCCTAGGTAGGATTCTGCTTGAGAAACCCAAGTTGATTGAGATTTCCATTGGCTGAACAAGGGTTTCTATCAATAAAAATCATTATTTTCTCTCTATTTGTAAAGAAAATTGCAGGGAGAGATGAATTCACTAGTTTTTTGAAGATGAATTTAAGCTTTTCAGATGTTTTTGTAGGCGATACCAAAAGAATTTGCAGTGAGGGTAAAAGTTTGAGTTTATTGAAGTCAAATGATGTTCAGAGGAAAGTCTTTTGTGTATGCATGGACAGTACATACTCGTAAGCCAATAGTATTTTTTTGTATTATCTTAATTAACAAAATATTTTAAATGGCAGCTGGAGTATGTTTTGTATGTCTTGTATTTTTTGTAGTACGCTGGAATTTTTTCTTCTTATCCAACGCTATGCTTTTCTTTTTCTTTCTTATTGAATGGAGGAGCTGTGCTTCACAATTTACTAGCTTCCATCGTTTTTGCAATATTAATTTACTTACTTTTTTATTAGGACGGATATAATTGCATACTTTCTAATAACTAGCTTATCTGCTTATTACATAATCTATATAGGAAATGTTGAGGTATATCAATTTGGAGGAACGATTTTTCATTTTATTGTTTTGTGTTTGTAACAATATATTCATTGTTCAATCATAATATAATATCATTAGATTATATTAAAAATTACAATTTATCAAATATAAATTGATTAAATTTAAATTCATTATTTAATTAATAAGTTAAACAATATATAACAGTTTATTGTATTAATATAATTAAGGTTATTCTTAATAATATATACTCCAATAGTATAGTATACTTATACAAATCCTAATTCAACCTTATTTGAATTGTAATTGAATATTAATTAAATTATACCTTAATAAATCCCATGATAAATCATAACCATAACCCTAATTGAATCACTCCCTAATTCTAATTGAACACTAATTGAAGCTTAACAATTCTTGAACCATGATCATATTTGAACCCTAATTGAATACTAATTAAATTGTAACTACTATTGAAGCCTTAATTAAACCTCAATTAAACACTAATTGAACTATACTATTGTAGAATCATAATTATAATTGAACCTTAATTGAAGCTCAAGTAAATTCAACGTTGGTGGTGAATTTCTTATGGGATGAATTTATCATTGTTATTGTTGGAGGTGAATTTGTTGCCGTCAATTGTTAGCAGTAAATTTTCCCACAGTCATAATTGTTATGTGGAGAGCTATTTGATAGTAGTAATAATTTGTAAAAAAAATTAAAGGTAAATAAAAGAGTTTTTAAATAAATAAAATCTAATATTTTTTGGTAAATAATAATATATAATCTATTAATGATATTGATATTTGAATAAGTATATTTAGCATATTTATGTTAATTTGAATCATTTGAAAGAACTAAGATAAGATTAATTATGGTACAATAACAAATTAATGAGAAACAACAACAAACTCAAATCAAGTGTCAATTCTACAAGAACTAGTGAAACATTCTTAGGAGTGTGAAATCAAATAGAAATTGAATGAGTTGAAGTGTAGAGTATATCAAATGAGAAGAAATCAAGAAGTCCTAATGATTCTTTAATGCAAGTAATATGATCCAGTAAGATTACTAAAAAAAACCTCTATTATTAGTATTGGTATGTTCTAGAATAATAGATTTAAAATGAAAAAGGCTATTAATGAAATAAGAACTAACAAAAAACTTAAAAGCAAATTTTCTTAATCCCAAATTTTTGTTTTTTCCAATTTTTTAAATTTTATTAAATAGAAAAATAATATTAAAAGGCTGCTAAAAACAAGTTCAATAAAGGGGTCGAATACCGCGAAAGATTGCACAGAATTTTACACGGAAAGGGTGTATTCCATAGAGTTGAGTGTATGTATATTGTTCTGTACAATGCCATTTGCCCAGCTTTAGGTGATTTTGATTCTTACGGTTCCTTACATTACTTATTTAAGCCTCATAAGGAAACAGCTTCCAAAGAAATTTGAATGCTGACCTACAATTGCCATAAGATACACGGCTTGTGGAGCCGGGTCCATGCTTCCTGCGTGACTGGCGGAGAGATCTCTACATAAATGATAAATCCCTCCTCAAATACCCAAGATATCTATTTTCATTCAATCGAGAAGGTATAATGGCTACAGTATCAGATCTTACGCTTTTTCTCTTGGCTGGACTCGTCATTTCTCTATATATGCAAGGTAAGTTGTATTGGTAACACAATACGTGGTGTAATTTGTTGCTAGAAAGTAAGTTGAATACTACTCTAAGGCTTAATGTGTGTGTGTGTGTATGTCGCAGAGGTGGGAGCAGCTAAGTTTGATATACAGAACCAGTGCGGGTACACAGTTTGGGCGGCAGGATTACCCGGAGGAGGGCAGCAGCTGGACCTGGGTCAGACATGGACGGTCAATGTGCCGGCCGGGACAGCGGCGGGACGATTCTGGGGCCGAACCGGCTGCTCTTTCGATGCTAGCGGGCGAGGAACCTGTAAAACTGGAGACTGCAACGGCCTACTGAGCTGCCAAGTCTCTGGAGCCGTTCCCACCACGCTGGCCGAGTACACCCTGAGCAACCAGGACACCTACGATATCTCACTGGTGGACGGCTTCAACGTTCCTCTTTCTATCAATCCTACAAACGGACAGTGCACTGCCCCTTCCTGCAAAAGCGACGTGACTGCTGTGTGCCCTGCTGAATTGAAGGTTGATGGAGGATGCAAGAGTGCCTGCAATGTCTTTAACACCGACCAGTATTGTTGCACAGGCGCCTATCTTAATAACTGCTCTCCCACAAACTACTCGATGATCTTCAAGAATCAATGCCCCCAGGCCTACAGTTATGCCGAGGACGATGCTACCAGCACTTTCACTTGCCCCTCTGGTACAGACTACACTATTGTTTTCTGTCCCTAGATGTATAGGATTATGCTCATTATTAACCTCTAAATAATCGTCTATGAGCTAAGCAACCTGACCCCGTCTTTTAGATATCTGGTATATGGCGGCATAAGCCATCATTTGGTGGAGTGATATAAATAAACCATTTAGCCTACGGTGATATATATGTGGAATAATATATCATTAAGTATTGTTATCTTGTATTTGCACTGTTTGTGTAACGGCATAGGTGGTTGTGAGGGATATGTGGCTATCTCAATTCTCACAACTCATTATCAATAAAAAATTGCTGTCATCTCATTGATAACGTGAAAAGGGTGACTCATATGCAATGTATTGATAAGAAAAAACGTTGAAGTGCAAGTAGTAGTAGTATTTTTTAATATTTATGTTCAAATATTTTAATATGTTTATAGAAAGTCAAGAGATATTTACTAGTTTCGAATTATAGTAATAGTAAGGGGTGGAAGGTAGTGTTCTTAATGTGTGAACAAAAATTATTAAAGTGTTAAACATGCAAAATAATATAAACTAAAATACAATCAATATATAAAATTAATAAAAAATAAAACATATCTAATGTAATTAGACTATAAATGTAAATATTAAATTGCAAAGTAAACATTTTTAAGATAAATATTCAGAATGATGTTCATATAGAAAAATAAAATAACTTGTCAAGGTTAAATTAAAGCAATTTTTTATTTTTCATGAGTCTTCGTAAAATTTGAGAGTTTTCATTTATTTACATAAGAGCTATTTATGGTGTTAGCTTTTAATATATGTAAGTTTTGAAAAAAAAAATTTAACTTGTTGTCATATCATTCCTCCACTTATTACCATTGGAGTTATGTCTATCTGAACAATTAATATTTTATAATAAACACAATTTTAATGTTAATAATTTATAATAAACACAATTTTAATGTTAATAAATATAATTAGCCCATAGGCTATTTACATGGGGGAACCCCACCGGAATTTCCCCAGTCTGACGCCGCCAGGGAGTTTCCGTGGGGTTTCCCCCATATAACAGCACAACTTCCGGAAAAAAAATTTAGTGGCATGGAAGAAACCTTCAACACTGTAGAGAATAAAAATATAAAATGAAGAAACAAGGGTTGACCGATGATCTGAAATGACCATTACGTACTGTACATTTGGCGCCCTGCGGATTAATAAATTATCTTTGCGCGCAGTTAAAATGGAAGATGTCAAGTTTGAAAATGTTTTGATATTTATTATTAATTGTGGTCGCTATCTTTATTTAGATCAATTGCCAAAAAAAATTGATTGAAAAATTGATTTTTGTATTTTAATATTTTGAGTTTTCAAAAGTAAGAATACTTTAAAACTTGTTACATTTCATATTTAGTATAATATTATATTATCAATTTTAAGAAGTAATCATGATATCATGGGAAACTCTAGTATATAAAAAAATAAACAGGGCAATAAAAATATTAATATAAATCATGAGTGTTAATTGTTATTTTAGCAATAGCGGTTAACATGATTATAATAATAGGAATAGTCTTAAATGAAATATTAGTAGTTTATTTAAATAATGTTATCAATTTAAAGTATAAAAATTGATGGGATATCCCTACAGATAATGTTGGCCAATGATTAGTTAACAATAGTGTAGTATTTTGTTCAAAATTATATTTAATCTTAATAATATTATTATTCTTTTTTATTTACTGATAAAACAACTACATTGTAAAATATTCAACAACATTTAGATTTAATCTTAATAATGCTATTATTATTTACTATTTAGTGATCAAACAACTATATTGTTGTTAAATATTCAATAACATTTACATAATGCATTTAAAAGGGATTAACGAGGAGGTAGTCTTGGAACCATTAATGGAAAGTACATAATTACCATTGAAGTAAAGATAGAGATTTTACCGCTTTAACTATTTTAATAGCATAAACATAGAAATAAAATAACTATGAGTAAAAATGGTGTTGGAAATTAATAACTATGAGAAAATATGGTGTTCAAAATTTATAACTATGAGTAAATATGGTGTTGAAAATTAGTAACTATGATATTAATATTAATACTAATTTTGATAAAATGAATTAATTTTAAATGGAGGGTAACTCCATAATAATATTAATTACATTATGGAAATGATAATAACATCATTAAGGAGAATGAGGATATCATAAATGTTCAAATTGTGGAAATAATATTATTATTTCCCTTTGGAAAATAATTATGAAAATATAAGCAAGGATCAAACAATAGTATTATTTCTCCTTTGAGCAATCAATGATGATAATTATTAAGGGCTTTTGTTGAATTTAATTAATAGAAATTTATGGTAATTAAATAATAATGTTAATCTTTAGGTATGGGTGGTAATAGATTAGAGTGTGGCAAGTCTTTATACCAAGTCCAACCTAAAGTTAGAAACACTCGTGCTACGTCTTAGGGTGTATGTGAAGGATATCCACACACCTACTCTCATTATCCTTCCTCCTCCTTCCCGAGCAACACATCTGCAATGAAGTTGAATGAGGCACCAATTCAATGTGTATAGTTTACATCCCATGCTAATGCATGGCTATCAACTATTAGTGGTTTTCATGTCATGGTTTAAAATTTTAGAAAAAGAATGGTTGTGTCTTTTCCCAATATGTAAAATGGAGTTTGCGCAATTGACTACATAAATGCCTTGTGGGATTTGACTATGCCACTGTTTCAATGCCTCATGGAGTTTGAGCAATTGACTACATCAATGCCTTGTGGGATTTGAATACGTCATTGTTTCTATATTTGAGAATTAATCCTTTATGAATAGAAAAGGAAGGGCTAGCATCTTGAACACTGCTCGATTATAACATATTTTTTAATTGCATGGTTTATATATATATATATATATATATATATATATATATATATTGTAAAGGAGGCATGAATTATGATGACCTAGCCCATGTTTTGCTCCTAGTCACATGGGCAGGGGCTTAAGAATGTGTGTCATATTCCTTGGGTCAAACGGTCCTGGCCGAGAATCCGGAGGCACTAGATTTTTTCTTCCACGTAGTATGGACAATAAAGGCACCACTACCAAACCCCAGCCAAAGCCAGGTAGTTTCTTTATATTTAGCTACAAAGGTATTTTTTGGGGATTTAAGAAATTGAGCAATGTAGGTTAGTGGTAAGGTGGGTTTCACTTTCTAGAAGTCTTCCCAACTCTAATTCCAGAGGCCCTGTTTTGATTCTCGTGAAGAACATGAAAATGCAATGCAATGTGAGATGGGTTACCTTGTACGAATTACCCAAGTTACATAGGTTCTATTCTTATGAAACATGTGTGAGAAATTTTGAAATAGAAGATGGGTTAACCATGGAATAGTCTCTCTAAATCAGAAGGGGCACAACTTATGCATCCCCTAACACAGTCTTAAATCTAACTCTAATAATAGACACCCCAATGCATACAAAATTATGGGTGTTACATGAATTGCATCCCTAAAAATAAATATTTTTAAGACACATGCTTGTAAGGAGTCTATCAATATGGAGCATAAGATAATTCCTTAGTGATTCGGTTTAGGTTCTATCAAATAAACTAAAATATTCTTTTATTTTGTGATATAAATATTATTAATAGTTTTCAAGAAATATATTACTCACTTTCATCATATTGTATATTTAGCCGATAGGCTATTACGTGGGGAAACCCCATCAGGATCTCCTCCATTCTGACATCAGTGTTCTCCTTTCTTGCTTTTCCCGACATTCTCACTGAATCAACACATTCCCCAAAATAGCAGTCACAAACATTTCTTCTCCATGGATTTTGTTGCTAATAAAAAATACCGAAGTATATCAGCCTATCCACATAAGCATTGCACCTCATTGGTGCAAGTGCTAGTATATAATTTAAATACATCTTTTTATAAAACATCAAAATATTTCAATTCACATACATTTAATTTACTTCTTTTATTTTTCATTAAAACTATTTTATTCTACATATATGAATAAATAAATTTGATTCTATATTTTATATATTACGTAATCAATGTCTCTTATATATTCATTTTTTTTTCCTATTTTGGTAAGTTCTCCCAGATTTAAAGGGGTGGATCCCACTATCTATCCTTTACAATTTTCTAGCATGCATATTGAATATTTTCCTATTGCCATGTGCTTAATTTGTCTCAGCTCTCATTCAATTACTTTCGTCTATTACTTGTGCTTTGTAATTGTCATTTCTTTATCACTTAGATTTTCTTAATGTGATATGCTCCATCAATCAAACCCTGAAAGGAAAAAGGGTATAGGCCAAAAACCTGAGACTAACCAAGTTTGAAATAGGGGAGAGGGGCCTATAGTGGAGCACCCTAACTTCACATTTCTCAAAATCCTATGTGGAAATTTCAAATCATTGTCAATTTTGTACAATAGCTTATTTGGCAACTCACATGCTTCTATATTTTGTTTTAGAGCCACATCATCAAATATGATGCCACATCAGCATGCTTTTTTTTTAGGCATTCAAAAGGCCCCCCAAAAAAGTGAGACCATTAGTGATGCACTTAGTCATGTTTTATTGGTGTGCTGATGTGACATCACATGATTTGTTAGTTTATGTACTTTATGGATAAAAGATGTTTTGCAATTGGATATTAAGGTGTTCTACTATGGGGCTCACTGAGGACCACTTCTATCTCCACTATTAGACCTGCTCCACTATATAGCCTCACATCATGCTAACCTCTATGTCCCTCACATCATGCTTCTTCATGATTGCTTGTTGATTCACAGGTCAAAATGCCCAAAAGAACCTGCATTGTAGAACCTTATAGTTTTCCCTTATCTCCTAGTGTCCCTATTTTTGTATTTGCATCTGCATCGGAAACAATCATCCATCCCATGGAGACACCCATTTTTTTTACCAGTTCCAAGGCACAGATGGCATTCGTCAGTCCTATTTCGAATAGGCGTCTAAAGGGTATTCTCAAGAAGCGGGAAAAGTTATCAATCAAGGCTGTTCGTATGGTGTTGGGTAGAAGATTCTTGTCTTCAAGCAAGAGATACTGAGTGAACTCAGATATTACATCCCACTTTGTTGCCTCTATACTGGACCTCCACGTCTCAAAGGAGATGATTTCTCAGCTTGCTCACCGGGTTTCTAAAACCTATTTTCTCTGGGGTTTGGTAAAAGTGTTGGTCGTTGCCCGTTTGGGGGATGTTATTCCCCGCCCACATGATCTGATGCTTCATAACGGACCTAACACCGAGTTTCTTCCTTTCCTACCAGATATCTTTGAGGCAGGCTATTGGTTGCATCGTTTTCGCGCAAAGATTAAGTACGACTTTTTGGAGCGTCATTTTCAGCTTGTACCGGTGACAGGCCTATAATGGATAACCCATTTCGCTGATCAAGAGGATTAGGGTATGCGGGTTTCGACCTCATTTTGGAAAGTGTATATAATAGTTATCAACCCAGTTATGTAGCGTTTGGCTTCTAGGGTTTTCTTAAAAAGTGAAGGCTTCTTATCCTTTCTAGACCTTTAATATCCATTTCTATGCTTTCTTATTACATACTCACAGATTATAAGATTCAATGTACATGGTTTAAACTTTCCATTTTAATGAAATAGGGTTCGGATGTTAATGTCGTGTTTTGGAATGGTTTGCTTATTTCATTTGATCTATAAATGAGACTAGTTTCCAGGATTTTATAAATAAATATGCATATGTGTTTGCCTCTTTTTTTCAATCTCACTTATTTTGCGTTGAGCTCAGTGTTTGTGCAAGCCATTTGATTTTCTTATCTTAATGATAACTACATTAGACTAGCCAAAATGCAAATGTTTTGGAGTGGTTATCTCACTTTATTTGATCTATAAATGATGTTGGTTTTGAGGTTTTTGAAATAAAAAATGCATTTTATTTATAAATTCATGTGATTATTTAATGTGTTTTTCTCTCACTACTCTTTAATTTAGAAACCTTTATATTTGTGCATATCTATTTGAGATGAAAACAACATTATAAAGGTTTGGACTCTAAATTGTGTTTTTGGAAAAATCATTCTTGTATTAAGCCCAACCCATTTATGGTCTGCATATGATGAGCTAATAATTGATCTAGAGATTCTGGATTGTGGAAAAACCAACCTTCATTGTGACGGTACTGGCATATTCTCAACTCTTCTTGGATATGGTTTGGTTGTCCAGTTTTTTGGTCCAATAATAGAGTTCATCCACTATATAGGCCCTACAAATTGAGGTCATCTCTGTCCCATTTGGCCATCCACAGACTATATATTAACCTTGCTGAGTAAAAAATGGAAATATGTAAAATAGGCTAGTGAAGGTCTCATCCTTCAATGTCCAACAAGAGATGTACGCTTGATGTTTTCCTTGTTCTTGGAACATGAGGCAGTAACATGAGCAAGGATGATAATTCATAACCCCTAAAGATGTTCACCTATGTTGTTCCTAATGTCCCTAAAGTCTCAAGGAATCCAAGGGAGCAGATTGGGAGGATTAAGTTTTAGCTTCTTTGTGTTTATGCTAAAAATATTTTGGTTTTCAAATGACTCACCTTTTGAGTCCATCTCTTTGGGGAAAAATTCCCTTTGGACCTTGTCCCTCCTGGGTGAGGTTTCCCATTATTAGCTTTGTGTTCCCAATAGTAACTCTATGTGTCTGTGGGTTAGTGCCTCGATTATGTTTTTTGCTATGTGCTATATCAATTTTGAGGGTACATTATGGGTGCAAACTTGATATAGATTGGTTGGAAAATAGTTGTGTAAAAAGATAGTAATAGACCAAGAGGTAGTGAGGATTTAGACTATAAATCATTTTGGGGGAATTCCAGTGTTATCAGTCCAAGGGATCTCAACATTCGATGTCCAACAATCAGTTGAGAAGCATAGTATTTTCCTACTAGAAAACCTAGGATGAAGCTTCTTATTACCTATAATGACTAAGGGTAGCGAGATGGGTAGGCCATGTGGAAATCATATGAGACACAACTAAGGATTAAAATAACAGTCAAGGGGTATGTTGAATTAAACCCTAAAGCTTTTGGCTGCTCACTACCCACAACATGCTAGAGACTAGCACAATCAACTCGTGATGACCTCAAAGGCAGTGAGACAAGTGCCCCCTTCATATGATTGAGTTGAATGCTCCACCATATTTGATCTTGAGGTGTACAACTAGACATTTTCCTGTTGATTGTAGCATAGTGCCAATTGGAGGATAACCTAAGAAGTTATAGGTATTACCTCTAGTCTCAAGAATTCAAGAGAGTTGAGCAAGTTGAGTTGCAAACCTATGGTATCCTGGCTAAGGGATAAATTATTAGTTGAGTAGGAAAGTTCATCCTAATGCTGCCTAAAAGTTGAAATAGATAGGAAGAATGAGATGATAAGGTGATTGAAGCCCTATGTAAGACTCGGGGAAGGAGGGATATATATGAGCCTTCCCTTAAAGGCTACTGCTTGCAACAAGTGAATTTTCCAAAAAAGTTGATAGTAGTATAGGCTACCTACAATGGTCTATAGACCAACCGAGGATTAGGGATTAGACTAGAAAAAGAGGATCAGTAAAAATTGATCACGAAAATTACAAGCATGGACTGAAGGCACATATGTGACTTAATTCAGGTAGTTTTTGACTTATTTTGATTTGTAGGCTGGGGTGGCTAGCCTTATCCTTCTAGTGGTTTGATCTTTGGTGCTTCTTCTTTCAAACTTTTTTGCTTTCTATTATCTACTCCTCTTGTTATTTTTTCAAAATTTCTTCTAGTCCTTCTCAAAACTTGGGGCTTACATCCATTTTGTCTTCTTATTCTTGGATTACTCATATATTGGCCAATAGGTATGCAACTTTATTTACTTCTTTGAATATGTGGGTAAGTATGAAGTCCTTTATCTCATTTAAATATTCCCATATCTTTCCAACCCAGCTTTTCAGCTTCTAATTAAGGATATCTTTCTTTGATACTACCTGAATGCACAATAGAGAGTCCCTTCTATATCAACCCATTTGATATTCTTTTTTTGACACAATAATAATCCTGATGCCAATGCTTCCATTTTTTCTTTATTGTTAGTCGCCACACCTACTTTTCTAGATATGGCCTAAATACATTTACCTTGACTATTCCCTATAATGCATTCTACCCCTGCTAGTCCAAGATTCCCTTTTACTACTCTGTCAAAGTTTAGTTTATATCTTCCTCTATATGGGCCCTTCCATCTTACCTCCCTTATACCTTTAGATTTTACTTTCAAACAACCTTTTGATCTTTCTAGATTGATTCATTTCTTTTCTAGATCTTCATGTCATCTACTAAATTTGGTACTAGCTTTTACCATGCTTTTTCCATTCAATAACTCATACATCCCTTCTTCCATTTTTTGTATTAATCTATCTTCATCTATACTCTTCTCCTAGAATATTCTTTGATTCCTTTCTTTCCAAATATTCCATGCTACCATCGAGGGGGCTATTACCCATAAATATTCCCATGGAGCATTTCTCTTTCCTTTTGGCCAACTAGCTATCGATTCCTTAAATTCATTCTATCTTACCTCGTCTAGCCTATGAAACTTTGGATCCAATCCCAATATTTTGCAGTGTAAGAAAATCCTAACAGTAAGTGGTTTACTATTTCACACTCTTTTAAGCGCAATACACACTTGTTAGGTCCCTAAAAACCAATGGTATTCAAATTATCTATTGTGAGCATTCCTTTGTGTAAAGTTGTCCATAAGAAAGCCCTTAATTTGGGTAGAATTGCTAGATGTCAACACATGTTTGTAGGCTAGTGATGGTATGTTCTTATGGCAGTTTGAGTTTGATATCCCAATTTAACTGAGTACTCCCCTAACTTGGCCCCACACCATATTATTTCATCATTCTCATTTGTTTGCATTACGTTTCTATTCTCTAATTCTTTCTTTAATCTTGATTTTACTTCTGCTAATACTGGGAGTCTTTCTACATTAATCCACTCATGTTGATTTCCATATTGTGGTCCAAGATTTTGGCACCTAACTTCTTTCTTGCACTTCTATGGTTTTTCACCTAAAAGGAGAGAGAAATGAGCCAAAATGGGCAATTGTATACACTTAAAATTAATGTAAATGAGATGTATTATGTCTAATTAAGATGTTCTAATGCTCTAATCTAAAAATGAAATGATCTAATGATGCAAAACCTATGAAATGCAACTTGTTTTAAACATAATGTGATATGCAAAAATGCCTAAAAATGCAAGTAAATGTTGAAATAACATAACAAAATCAAAGAGGTGCACCTGGAATCTTGAAAATTTGACTGAAAATATTGACTGCGACACTTATGCCAAGCCGGGTGACTTAATCCCAGTTTCGAGAAACTTTGCTAGAACAAGAATCTACCAAATGGGTGTCAAAAAATGTAAAACTCACTCTTTAGGCCTGAAATTGGGAATAATATGCCAGTAGTGGTGACTTCATCCTCCTAAAAATCACAGGAATTTTGGGATAGAATCTTGTAGCCTCAAGTCTACACTTGCTTTCTTGATAGGTGTCTGCACTTGATTCTACAAAAAATGGGGTAGAAAGTCTCTCCAAGCTTGAATTAGGGTTGTGATGACTTGATTGAATTTTAAGACTTCTTGACCACTTTTCAACACCTATTTGCTTGACATATCTGCATACAAAGTTTGAAAACACACATGCAAAAGGGGGAAAATGGTTAAGGGTTAGAGTATAGGGTTTTTCCTTGGTCAAACCCCACTTTGGTAATCAAACCTTATGAAATGAAATGAAATGAAAAGAGAATGATAAATAAACAACATGCAATGTCATAAAATTACAAAAGCCTTGATGTGTAAATATGAAGATATGCAATGAAATGCTCCAATGGATGGCTTGATAATGCTTGATTTTCTTGATTGCTTGAAAATGATTAAGTTAATTGCAAGTAAGTGAATGCTAGAATGAATGGGGGTTAAAATGAGAGGAATAAAGACCCTAATTTATACATTATTTTACTTAAATTTCTCAAAATTAACACATCATAGGCCAACCTCAAGGGTTAGAGGACAAAATCTCGCTGGAAATTTGAAATTATTTTGAGTTTTGTGCCAAAAAGGACTAAGTCGCCCCTACTGGCGACTTAGTCCAACTTAAGCAAATTAAGTGGGTGTTGGGAGTTATAGGGCATTAAATGTTGTCCAATGGGAGTATCCTAAAATCCACACTTAAAAATTGTCAAAAAGTGTATTAAAGGGTCATTCATACATGAGAAAGGGTTGAATTAGTGAATACAAGTCTAGAAAAGCATGAAAGTGGGTTACAACACTTTACAACACTTTGAAATAAGACTTGCTAAGTAAGAAAAAAGAGTTATTTCAGTGAATTATGATGAAAGGGTCCTAGAAAAGTGTGAAAGTGGGTTGCAACACTTCACAACACCTTTACAAGACATCCTAGAAGTCTTAATGATTCACAAGGGTCCAAGACCTAATGTGAGTGTGTTGATCACATTACAAAATTAGACCTAGGAAAAATCAAGCCAAAGTCCAAAAAAGAGACTCAAGTGAGCATAAAAATTTCAACTTTACATTTTTTGGTGACACATTAAGCCCCCACTTTAGTGAGAAGATGAACTTTATTCAAACTCTCGTTAAAGTAGCTCAACATGCACATCGAGAGGGATCCAAATGCACACATGGTGAGATGAAACATCAATTCTAGAGGGATGATCATGCCCCCAGGATGAAGATCTCATGACAAACCAAACATAAGTGCAATGGAACACACATGAAGGTGATAAAAAAAGAGTGACAACTTCGACCTTATTTCCAGCTCATGGTGGATTAGATCTAGGCTATTTGTTTTGAAAAATAAAATGTGTAATTGCTCTGAGGTGAAGAGACCCATTTGATAAATCCCAAGTATACTCACTTTGGGGCCACAAATCTTTTGGTTGTCCACGGGGTGAGAAGGCCGAAAATGTGAGAAAAGTACACTAGGTTGGTATGCACTCACAGAAGTAGGTGGCTATGGGGAAAATTCATGGTAGTGGATGGGCTTTCTTGATCAACCATATTAAAGTTATACCTCCTAATAACTTCAATAAGGCACCACAAAGACAATACCAGTTTGTGCTTCATGAGACAAGCAAAGATTTGTATTCTTAGAACTCATGAACAAATGTAAAGGTACCATAGGCATGCAAGTTATGTTATGCAAGGTGGTCATGTAAATACCAAATGTAAAAATGTAAAATGCAAAAGAAAGTTCAAATGAGTCTTGTTAGGATCTTGCAAGGTCTATCACTTAGGGAACATTGTGTCTAATGTCTCCAAGAGAGGACCAATCAAAGAATAGAATATTCACAACTTAGGGTAAGAAGTGCATTGCATTAGGCCACTAAGAGGAATGTAATATGCTAAGATAGATCACACTTATGAATGACATCATGCCCAATGTCATCCACAAAGTGAAAAACACATCATATGGAGTAACAAGGATACACTAAGAACTAAGAAAAAGAAAAAATGAATAATGAATAATGCCAATGTATGCCCCTGCTTTAAAGGAATTACTACACATTGTTCTATGAGCAATTACTTTAAAGTTGCAAATAAAAAATGCAAAAAGAAAACAAGACATGAGAGCCAACTTGGAAAGCCTCTATGCCAGGTCATACGTTTCCAAGTAAAGCTATGTCAAGTGAAGGAAAAGGAACAAAAGAAAGAGGTGTTTCCCCTAAAAAGTAACACACCAAACACATAAGGGATCTATGGATTTGGGGTTAGTATGTTCATTGCTGCAATGGTTTGATTAAAGAGCTTAGAACTATCATTATTCCCCAAAACACATAGAACTGGAAGAATGACACAAAGAGAGTGAAAACAAAAGATAAAGAAAATCCATTTTGGGTCAACATGGAAGAGACATTGTGGTCTCGACACTTTACATCATCCCCAAAAGGAAAACACAAGTGAAAAGAAAAGGAAAAGGAAAAGCTTTTGGGTCAACATGAAGGAGACATTGTGGTTTCAATGCCTTATGTTATCCCCAAAAGGAAAAAAACAAGCAAAAGAAAAAAAGAAAAAGGACCTTTTGGGTCAACATGGAAGAGACATTGTGGTGTTGACACTTTACATCATCCCAAAAAGGAAAACACAAGTGAAAAGAAAAGGAAAAGGAAAAGCTTTTGGGTCAACATGAAGGAGACATTGCAGTTTCAATGCCTTATGTTATCCCCAAAAGGAAAAACACAAGCAAAAGAAAAAAATAAAAAGGACCTTTTGGGTCAACATGGAAGAGACATAGGGTGTCTCAATGCTTTGCATCATTCCCAAAAGTAAAAACACAAGCAAAATTGAAAAAAAAAATGACCTTTTGGGTCAACATGGAAGAGACATAGGGTGTCTCAACACTTTGCATCATATCCTAAAGGAAAAACACAAAACAAAAGAAAAAAAGAAAAAGGACCTTTTGGATCAACATGGAAGAGACATAGGGTGTCTCAATGCTTTGTGTCATCCCCAAAAGGAAAAACACAAGCAAAAGTGAAAAAGAAAAATGACCTTTTAGGTCAACATGGAAGAGACATACAATGTCTTAACACTTTGTGTCATTCCAAAAAAGAAAAACACAAAAAAAAAGTGAAAAAGGAAATGTATGACATATAGAAGAAGAGATGTACAAATAGAGGAAATGCATAAAGAGAGAGAACATCAAATTCATGTTACGGGGGAACACAATACACACATAGAAACACCAAGGAAAAATAAAAAAGAAAATGCAAAGGGCTAGCAAGGCAAATGCAAGTCAACCATCTAACAATTTATATGCCTCCCAATCATGTTTAGTGTATTGCAAGGGTGGTTGACTATCTAATGGAGGAATTGCAAGTGTCAAACTAGGAATACTACCAGGTTCTTCACTTGGTGTGAAATATTTATCATTCAGGATCATGGAAGAAGAAAATAAAGAATTTAAATCATTATGCACCTCTTCATCTCTTTTAGAGATCTCCTCCTCATCATCATCATTAAGGTTAATCACAATGGGAGGAGGAAGGTAATTTCAAATGAAGTATGTATCAGGAGTTGTGGTTGTGGTATTTGATCATTTTGTTGTGATGGTTGTAATGTACTATCTTGTGACGGGTCAAGAGGAGGAGGGTGGTCAGATATTGCTTTTGTCAAAGGCAGAGGTTGATTTTCTTTGTTTTCTTTTGTTTGCAATTGATGAGAAAGTAGACAACAACGTCTATGCTCCCTAGCATCGTGGTTTAACTTTATTCTATTGTGGAGTTGTTGAGGTGTAAGAGTGAGTTGAATCACCATAGGATCCTTTTCTTCTAGATGAGGAGGAATAGAAGGAACTAAAGAAGATGGGTCAATCACTTTCTTTTTTGCTTTATATACTTGATTTACGCGAGGTAGAATGATGAGGTTGGTGTCATTATCTCATGGACGTTTAGAGGAAAAAGGAGAAGTGTTTAGTGTTGGTTGCTCAAGAGGTTGCATTGTTTGTTCAAGTTTGGATTTAAGTTAAAGCATTGTCTCATCAAGGATTGGGAGAATGGAAGGGGATGGGGATTCGTTACAAAGGGACAATTCAGAAATTTTATTTGCTTTCTACTTTTGATAGGCAATGAAAAAGAAGTCTTTGCAAGGGGTAATGGGCTCCATGGGTTATGGCCAAAAGGCTTATAAGGAGAAATTTCCTTTAGAAGACAAAGGGTAAAATCCACTATGGTAGATGGTAAATATGTCATTGTCATGCAGAAACTTTAAACATTTGTGTATGACTGAAGGAACAACTTTCACTGAGTGAAGCCATAGGTAGCCTAGCCACAAACAAAACTGATCCGATTGTGGAATGATAGAGAATGCAACATCCACCGTCTTAGGTCCTATTTGTAGCAACAAAACAATTCATCCAATTGTAGGGCATGCGAAACCATTGTGTGTTTTTATACATTCTCTTGGTTGATCATAGTTATCTTGATAAAGTTCATGTAAAACCAAAAATTCCTCCATGACCACATTCTTGGCACATGTAGGATCTATAAGTATCCGATTAGTGGGCTTATCATAAATATGTCTGGCTATGTAGAGAGGACCATTGGGAAGATTTAGAAGAACATCTTTAGAAGTGAAAATAATATTGAGATTTTTCTTAGGTTGGCCCTTACGAGGGATAATGTCTATCACTCCTACCTTTTCATCCATGGGATTAATAGAGGGTGTATCAAGATGTTTAGACTCTTTATTAACAATCATCACATCATTATTTTGAGTTTTACTAGCTTTGACGAATGACACATTATGTTTAGGCCTCAGATTGGTAAAAATTTGTAGATTTTGATTAGGTGGGGAAACAGACGTACTTCCTTTTGTAGCAACATTGGAAATAGATAAATGGTCATAGTCAATGAGGTCTTGCACTATGTGTTTAAGACACTTACATTGTTTTATTTCATGTCCATTTTATCTATGATAATGGCAATAGGTGTTATGTTAAAAGGTGGGAGGAAAATGTTTGGTTGTATCTAATGGTCTAATAGGAGGAAAATAAATCATTTTCTGCTATATAAGTTGGGTCATGGTTTTATGAAGGGTGTGTGGTAATGGTGTGAACTATCATTTTGGATCTCCATAACTATAAGGTATCATAGCTTTAATAGTTTCTACTTGATTGTTGATAGGTTGAGGTGGTTGTTGAGGAGGAGGATTGAATTGTAAAAACCCTTTGTTTGGTTTTCAAAATGGTCATGAGTTTTTTGAAGTGCTATGTTCATATTTCTCAGGCTGGTTAGATGTGGATTTTGCATCACGACTAGTAACCAAGTTGTGATAGTCACAAAGGGTTGTGCATAAATGCATAAAAAGAAGGGAATTTCATCATGGTCAACTTATCTTGGATGTAAGTCTATAATTTTTTGATAATTTTTTTTTGGAGATGTGAATAAGGAATCTTGACATCTACTTGAGCATACAATGACTGTGTTACATATTTTTTGCCTCAGCTCAAATGGAGGAGCTGGTTGATTGTTTTCAACAATAAGTGGAATTGCAGATTGTTTTAAAATGTTGTTTCACATTACTTTGTGCATTGAGTAACAGTTATGCATTTTGAAGTTATGAATTTGCAGAGTGCCATTCAGATGTTGTAGTTTTAAAAGGAAATACAAAATTGAGTACATGTGCAAAATAGCATTTCAAATGCTTTTATTCATTTTGAAAAGAACTCATATTTTACAAGGCTTCATTTGATTTCACAATCAGAATAGTATTACAACATTGCATGAGATGCATTTTTATTTTCAACTGAAAAGTAAAAAATGAAATCAAAGATCCACACAAGTCGTGGATATAACTATAACTATTCCAATACATTTCTAATAGCACAATGCACTACTGAAGATGTGAAAGGATAACATATAAGCAACAACATAGTCATCATTGCCTGTTATCGACGCTTGATGTTGAATGGTGCACCTCGCCGTCTCGAGCTTCGTCAACTTGTAAGAGGAAAAGAGGGATGTCAGTGGCTTCGACTATGATATAACTCATATGATGCACCTACAATAGTACAGTATACTATTAGCAATGCATTGAAACAATCAAATTCAATCAAGTACAGTACGAAAGAAGTAAGTTGAAGGAGAAATAGTAACAACATAATCATCGTGTTCCATTTTTATGCTAACACTGTTTGTTTCCTTGTGTAGGTATAGGTAAAGTCATGAAGTTGAACATTATTCGAAGACCAAGCATGTGGAGTAAAACGGGCTCCCACAAGGGTAGAGCCCGGCATGATGCCCTATGCATTAAATGGGCTGATTTTGAAAGATATTTCATCATATACATTAGACAAAGTGGAATACAATTGAAAGATTAAAACAGAGTTATCCATCAAGTAACGAAACCAACTGTGCATTCATAATGATCAACATTTATTTTTGAAGGCTACAGGTGAACAATGAGTTTAGTTCACTTAAGGAATTTAACAGAATGCATTTGCATTAGAAATTGCTGAATTACTTCATTTTCTATGCTAATTATAATCATATGTCATGTGAGTTTCAATTCATTATTTCTCTTTTGGATAGTGAACAAGCATACATATGCCTTAATGATTTGTTCTATTTTTCATCATCAAAGAGAACACTTTTTGAGAGCAGTTTGTGCGGTGAAATATAAAAATGCATGAAGAGTACCATGTTGCTCACGAAAACAAATACAGACAGTGCACTTGAGTGTTAGACAAATTTCTAGTTCTGAGTTGACTGGTGAAGAAATATTGCATTATCAATGGTAATAATAAAGTGATCTTTTCAGAAAAATAATAGAGGAGCAGGTATTTTCTTTCCATAATGATTATGAGTTACCAGTTATACATTTGAACCGGTGTTTAAAAGTGGTTCATACTGATGTAATGTTGCAGTCCAAGAACAAAAGGTAAAGCCTCTACAGAATTCAAATAAAGGAAATGAAAGTTGTGTTAAAGTTTAGTACTGGTTATTAAGAGCTTCAAGAAAGACAATGAACTCATTTTGATTGTGATGGTGCCTCAAACAGGATCGTGTGTCGACGATTAGTCGAGGAAATCAATCAAATGTGTTGTTCTTTCATTTTGTTTTTTGTGAGTTATAGGTGTCAGGTAAGATGTCACTTGTAATTGGTCAAGCAATGAACTAAATATAACAAATATGCAGGACGTTGATCCTTTCCAGATTATTTAGCCAAGGTCTTAACAAAACAGTGAGGTAAGGTTTCTGTCTACAAGATGAACACAGAATGAAGTTGGGGATCATAATATTTGTTTATAGTGCTCTTTTAAAAAAATAAACAAATTGTAAAAAATCTGCATCTTGTAAAGCAAAAGCATAAAAGCAATGTTTTATAATTGCTTTATGTTTTCTTGCTATTTTTAGTAGATCTTTGACTGACTTTTCTTCTTGGTCGAATTCCAGACTTATCTTGGAGAGATATGGTGTTTTTTGAACTTTTAAAGTAGATTTTTCCCATTTTTAGGGGCTTGACAGTGTAATCATAAAAGCTTTGTGCTTTTTTTTGCTTTAAAGCAGTTTTTGAGTTTGTTTGCAGCCTTTTTTCCTTGAGCTTTTTCTGAGCTCATATTAGGGTTTCCTTGAGAGTTTCTTGATAGATTTAGTCTTTCAACTCTCCAATCTCATCAGTTGAGATCAGTTTCTTGCCCTTACTCATTTTGGGAGCTTGTAAACCTTTTGATACTCAGTTTTGGTTAGATTGATACTCTTCCAGTTTTTTAATAGAGCAACATATTTCTCCTTATTTCCTGTCTCAAATTTTGTAATAGCAATTTGATGTACTTGTTTTTTCAAATTGAAATCCTTTTATGTCTTGCTGTTATAGGTGGTGTTTCAGAATTACATGTTTTAGGTTGCATGTTGTATATGTTTTCTAGATCTTCATGCAAATTATTAATGTGATATGTGCCAATGAGATTGTGAGGATTACTGCAATAGAGAAATTGTTATGAGTGATTAGGTTTGAATCCTTATAAGTTTGGTGAATTATCTTTTAGAAATAGGTTTTATATTCAGTTTTATATTCAGAGAACTAGCTCACTTTGGAGATTCCTCTTTCACATAAGTTCACCCACTATTTAAAGAGGTTTCTATGTTTCAGTAGTTTGCTGAATATTGCATTCAGCAGGGTGCAAAACTATTGATAATGGACTGATAGTGTGAAATGAAATCAATGACTTTTTCATTTGCATTTTTTTACAACACATTAAATCAGCCATTGTCTTTTTAGGAGTCATATGGACTTGTAAATGACTTATAAATGAATAAAAAAATTCATTAAATGACTGAATTGAATGATTAGGTAAGTTTGGAAACTACTCCAAGGTAGTGTCTTTTAAGGTCTTAGGAAATAGTTTAGCTAACAGTTTATCATCAAGGACAAAATCATTGCATAAGGTTGTATAGGCATTGACATGATTAGTAGGATCTCCTTTACCTTCATACTTCTCAAACTTAGGAATATAAATTCCTTCTAACATCAGTGTTGTTAAAATTTCCAAGGATAATGGGATACTACATACATAGTAGGTGGGTGATGTGGCTTGGTTTTGGTTTATGGTAGATATTTGTTGTTGCAAGGAAGAAATAGTTTGAAAGAGTTGTGTAATAAGAGGGTCAATGTAAGTGGGATGAGGTGGAAGAGATAATGGTGATGGAGTGTATGTAGTGTTGGGATAAGTGAACACTAGTAGGCATGAAGGTGGTGGAGGATGGAACATTCAATGCCACAAAAGAACTAGGGATTCTAGTTGAAATAGTGAAAGAAGGAGTCACATGACTAAATTTTTGCATGGTTGTTGTCACTTGAGGAGTGGTATAGGTGGGTATTGATGATATGGTTGAAGAAGGGGGGATGTGAGGTCCTCCTTGGCTAACCATAGTGTTTTTTAGTTGAGATGTGTTAGAAGCATGCTTTTGGTATATCTCAACAATCTGTTTCATGACATCTAAATCCTCATCACTTTCAAGCATTCGATGAATGTTATCTATAGCAAGAATGGAAGTGGTGGAAAAAATTTCAAGACATACGTTTTGTTGCAAATGTGCTAGATCCTCATGAATGTTAATGACTGTATCTTGCAGAATGGAACTAGTTTGTGTGTCAACATGCATTGGATGTGAAGGAAAAGGTGTACTAATGGTAGTATCCATGTCTAATGCACCATTTTCCATACCAGGAGTAGGAGCTCAAGACAATCCAAGGTCCACAATGAGTGTGTTATGACAGGATGCCATGAGTCTAGAACTTATTCTCACTAAAGTATTATCAATAGGGCACCAAACACTCATACAAATACCACAAGAGATAGGGTGGATGCAAATGCAATGCAATCTAGGTCTAAGAAAATACAAATAACACAAATTCTATAAATTGAACCTAAAATGTAGTACCGGGAAACACAAGAGTAGAAAATACCTAGAAATTACTAGAAAATTAAATGCAAAATATGCAAGATGACTAAGTCGTCCAATGTGGTGATTTAGTCCCACTGATGAATTTTTTATAGATTTTTCAAAATTTGGGAATGAAATTTTATGGTTTTCAGATGCATAAATGTAGGGACAGTATGAAATGCAATTTTTTTAGTGTTTTGCAATGCAAAAATAATGCAAAAATGCAAACTATTGAAGCTTTTAAATAATGCAGTTTTGAAAACCCCAACAGACAATTGAAGCAATGCAATGTATGATGCAATACAATTGAAACTTAGTATGCACTTAAAATCAGATGTAAAGATGTTCAAAAGTGAGGTTCACCAAAATGTGGACAAATATTTCAGCAACTAACTTCTTGCACTTCTAGGATTTTTCACGTAAAAGGAGAGAGAAATGGGCCAAAATGTGCAATTTTCTACACTCAAAATAAATGTAAATGAGATGTATTATGTCTAATTAATATGTTCTAATGATCTGATCTAATGATGCAAAACCTAAAAAATGCAACTTGTTTGAAAACACAATGTGATATGCAAAAATGCCTAAAAATGCAAGTAAATGATGAAATAATAAATTAGAATCAAAGAGGTGCACCTGGAATCTGAAACTTGATGCTAGGAGATTTTGGAATCCTAAAAATTTGACTGAAAATGTTGACTGGAACACTTATGCTAGGTTGGGTGACTTAGTCCTAGTTTCGGGAAACTTCACTGGAACAGGAATATGCGAAATGGGTGTCCAAAAATGTAAAACTCACTTTTCAGGCCTAGAAGTGAGACTAATCCACTAGAAGTGGTGACTTCATCCTCCTACAAATATTAGGAATTTTGGACAAAATCTTGTAGCCTCAGGTCTACACTTGCTTTCTTGATAGGTGTTTGCACTTGATTATGCAAAAAATGGGGTAGAAAGTCTCTCCAAGCTTGAATTATGGTTGTGATGACTTTATTGACTTTGAAGACTTCTTGACCACTTTTCAACACCTATTTGTGTGACATATCTACATACAAAGTTTGACAACACACATGCAAAATGGGGAAAATGGTTAAGTGTTAGAGTATAGGGGGTTCCTTGGTCAAACCCCACTTTGGTAATAAAACCTTATGAAATGAAAAGAGAATGATAAATAAACAACATGAAATTTCATCAACTTATGAAAGCCTTGATGTGTAAATCTCAAGATATGCAATGAAATGCTCCAACAAATGGCTTGATAATGCTTGATTGCTTGATTACTTGAGAATGATTAAGTTAATTTCTTAATTGAATGCTAGAATGAATGGGGGTTAAAATGAGAGGAAAAACCATTATTTATACATGAATTTACTAAAAATTTCTTGAAAATAACACATCACATGCTGACATGAATGGTTAGAGGACAAAATCCTGCCAAAATTTTGAAATTATTTTGAGTTTTGTGCCAAAAGGACTAAGTCACCCCTACTGGTGACTTAGTCCCACTTAAGCTTGAATTAAGTGGGTGTCAAAAGTTATAGGGCATTAAATGTTTTCCAGCAGGAGTATCCTAAAAAAAAACACTTAAAAATGGCCAAAAAGTGTATTAAAGGTTCATTCATACATGAGAAGGGTTGATTTAGTGAATACAAGTCTAGAAAAGCATGAAAGTGGGTTACAACACTTTGAAATAAGACTTGGTAAGTAAAAAAAAGAGTTATTTGAGTGAATTATGATGAAAGGGTCCTAGAAAAGTGTGAAAGTGGGTTACAACACTTCACAACACCTTTACAAGACATCTTATAAGTATTAATGATTCACAAGGTTCCAAGACCTAATGTGAACATGTTGATCACATTACAACATTAGACCTAGGAAAAATCAAGCCAAAGTCCAAAAGAGAGACTCAAGTGAGCATAAAAATGTCAACTATGCTTTTTTTGGTGACACACATACTTGGTTTTTTCTACACAAATATAATCTCTAACTTATTGACTCATCAAGGCTTTAATTATATCAATATGTTCTTTTATTCCCTCTATTTATTTTAGTGGTTTGTAGCCATTCTAGGAGTCTGACCAAAAATCAGCTTGTTGTCCATTATTCACCTTCCATGTTAAATGATGAGGGCTACACCACAAGAAACCCACATAAAACACAATAATAGTTACAAACAGAGAAGATGGAAAACAAAAAAACCCATTTTCAATTATTTTTAGAAATTGAAATTGTAGATTCAAAAATTACAATGTTATGGCCACATACACTCGATTCATTACATCCAAAACAACTCTGAAAATAAAACCTATTATTTGAAACCACAATCTGTACTAATGGAACCACCTTCTACAACCTCCACTTAACCCTTTTATTTGATCTTGAGCTGTAGGGAAATATATTTTCCTATTGATTTTAGCATAGTGCCAATTGGAGGATAACCTAAGTAGTTTTAGGTATCACCTCTAGTGTTAGGAATTTGAGAGAGTTGAGCAAGTTGAGTTGAGAACCTATGATATTGTGGGTAAGGGATGAATTATTAGTCAAGTAGGAAATTTCATGTGAATGCTACCTAAAAGTTGAAATGGATAGGAAGAATGAGATGATAAGGTGATTAAAGCAAGGCTATGTAAGACTCAAGGAATAAGGGCTACAAATGAGCCTTCCCTTAAAGGCTATTGCTTGCAACAAGTGGATTTTCCAAAAAATTTCATAGTGCTATGGGATTCGTAAGCAATCTATAGACCAACCAATGTTGGATATTGCTGATATGTGGTTGTCATTGATGTCAACATTATTGCCACTGATGTCAAGACCATTTCCATTAATGTCTTTAAGGTCGTATATGTCGAGGATATTGAGAAAATTGTAATAAAATAAATTGCAAGTTGCCAGTGATGCAGTGAAGTTCAATATGGTGGCTAGCTTAGTATATTGATGATAAGAGCTTGAGGACTAAAGGGTTTGTTCATAGGTATATCTAGTGTATCCACATGAATTTTTAGAGGTTTCAATTAAGATTTGGTTGAGTTATGAGTATCTGTGTTCTGATAGTTGTTTTCTTTCTTTAGCTTGTGTTCCTGAAAGAAGATGATGTGATTCTACTAATTTGAGTTTTTGCGAATGCTTTTGTAGTGATTCATGATGCTTGTAGATGTTTCTAGATCATGCTTTATATATCTTGTTGGTTTCAATTGATCACTGTGCTCACGATTGGTGATTTTCTTCTGTGAGTTCATGTTTTACATGATCATGGCTAACAAGGTGATTGTAGCCTGTTGCAAATATTTGAGGCATAATTTTTGAAGGTGTTCCATTTGAGGATGTTGTTTTGGGTCATTACTATGTTTTTGCTGAAATTTTCTTGTCTGTATTGATAAATTATTGTTTATTGATTTGGGTTGACAGTTTGTACACATTTCATAATTTTTTGGGCCGACAGGTAGTTGATGTTATCCTTAGTTGCGGATATGTATGATTGATTGTTTATACCATTTGAGGGCATGATGTGCGATGTATGCTTTGTGCTAAGTGTGAATAATGTTCTAATCTTTCAAAGGCAGAAGTAAAGTGTGAAGAAGAGTGAGTAGATGAAAGCATTTATGTGCTTAACCAAAACTGTAATCAAGCATTAGAAGATGCTATTTTTTAAGTTCAAAATATTTTGGATGTAATCTGAATGTGACTGTAAGAAAGTTAGTCTTCTTTTGGGTAGTAAGCCTTTTTTTATTTGAGCAGTGAGCTCTAGGCAGTGTGCCTGAATGCATGTGCATTCCCCATTTATAATACTTTTAATAGAGTCTAATCTTGTGGACTAACCTCCATCGTGGTTTTTCCCCTAACAAGGTTTCCATGTAAAAATATTGGTGTTATGTGTGTTTTTGATGTGGTGATGGTTTATGCTTTCATGTTTATTTATCAGATTTGAGAATAAGTTTAATATGTATAATTTATGTGACAATCGATTCACCCCCCTCTCAGTTGTCTTCCCTCTTGTTGCCAACAATTGGTATCAGAGTAGGTTCCTCCAGAGAAGCTTGACTACTTGAGATGATCTAGGATGGTGACATATAAGAAGGATAGTCCAAGATTTTATGGAACAAATTATTCTTTGTGGAAGACTCGAATGGAGTGTTATCTGAGATGCATTGGTGGACCTTACTAGATAATTAATGAGTGTAATATCAAGGCTAATGAAGCATTATTGAGTTCTCTAATTGATTTGAGATGAAAAATGTAATGGAGCTAAAGACTGCATATGAGATCTAGAAAAATTTGGAAACTTTGTATGAAGGTGATGCCCATGTGAAGATTACTAAGTTGCAAAGCCTAAAAGGGAAATATGAAACGTTGAGAATGGGTGAAGATGAGAACATCAATTCTTTTATGCAGAGATTGAATGAATTTGTGTGTATTATTAGATGTACTGGTGGAACATTGGAAGAATCAGAAATTATTGCTAGAGTGCTCAGATCCTTGCTTGTTGCATACAAACACAAATTTCTTGCTATTGAGGGGTTCCAGACTGTGACAAATGTAACCAGAGACATGTTGATTGGTAAGCTTTCTACTTTTGAGTTAAGTGAGTTTGGTGAATCTCTTCCTAAGATAGAACTTGCATTCAAAGCGACTATCTCTGAAAAAGATTAGCAGAGATATGATTCAGGAGAAATTTCTTCGAGAAAAGTGTCCAAGTATGAACAAGAAATGAGAGAGATTGAAGAAGAAGAGAGAAAACTAGATGAGCTTGAAGCACTTAATGTCAAGAGGGTAGTGAGAGGAGAAGGTAAGTATAAATTAAAATTTCCTCTTAAATGTTTTTCTTGTAATAAGATAGGTCATTTTTCCTTAAGGTGTCTGGAAAGAGTTCCTAAGCCAACACCTAACAAACCTAGATTCCAAATAAAGTGTTATTATTCTTCTAATGATGGTGTGACATATGATGAATTTGATAAAGGGAATTTAAGTGAGGATGAATGGGTATTTATTGCTATCAAGGAAAATGATCCCATACCTACTGAATCTGCTAGTTGCATAAATGTGGAGAAAGATCTAGCTGCTAGAGTTGAAGAAAAAGATGAATAGGTGATTAACAATGGATCTCATCACATGAAAAGTGATAAAAGAAAATTTGCGAGCTTGGAAAGTATGATGGTGGTGTTGTAAGATTTGGTGATGAAAAAGTTGGTGTAATCCATGGCAGAGGATCCTTTTCTCTTGATGGTAAGCATAATACTGATGTTGTTCTATATGTGGAAGGTTTGAAGCATAATCTCTTAAGTGTTGGATAGATGGTTGACAAGGGTTACAATCTTCAATTCAAGGATGGAAAGTGTAGAATATTGGGGAGTTTCAAAAATGTGATTGCATCTAGTACAAAAAAAAAAGGTAATATGTTTCACCTAAGTGCTACTAGTAAAAGTTGTCTGATTGCTCAAGTTGATGAAAGTTGGTTGTGGCATAGGAGATTGTGTCATGTAAGCTTTGATAATATTATCAAGATAAGTTCTACTTAGGCACTAAGAGATCTTCCTAAGTTAATAAAACCTACTAATGATATATGCAAGGAATGTCAATTAGGGAAGAAAAATAGAGTTTCATTCCAGAGCAAACAACATTGTTCAAATGAAGTGTTGGAGCTTGTGCATACTAACTTGTGTGGTCCTTCTAGAGTCAGAAGTTTACAAGGAGATAGGTATTTCATATTACTTATTGATGATTATTCTAGATTGATGTGGGATACTTTATTAAGGGAAAAATATGAAGCTCTAGAGAAATTCAAGATCTTTAAGGCTATGGTTGAGATATAAACAGGTCTGGAGATTAAATGTATCATATTAGATAGAGGTGGTGAATTCACTTCCAGTGAGTTTAATTCTTTTTGTGAAGAGCATGGGATAAAGAGACAATTATCTTCCCTATGAACCCTTCAGAAAAATGAAGTTGTGGAAAGGAAGAACATGATAGTTCAAGATGTTGCTAGAACCATGATGGTGGATGGAAATGTTCCACATTCTACTGGAGAGAAGTTTTCACTATTGTCATTTACAATCTCAACCAGGTACATGTCAAAGGTGATATTGGTAAGACTCCTTATGAGCTATTGTTTGGTCATAAGCCTACTATTAGATACTTTAAAATATTTGGGAGTAAATTCTACATCAAAAGAGATGAAGATATAGGAAAGTTTGATACTAGAAGTAATGAAGGAATCTTTCTTGGTTACTCTACTAAAAGTAAAGCCTACCAGTGCTACAATAAGAGATTGAGGAAATTAATTGAAAGTGATAATGTCAAGGTTGATGAAGACACAGTTAGACCATCCAAAACCTATGGATGTGATTCAGATGATCAGAATTATAGTTTAGATAAAGGAACGAAATTTCAGACTCTAAATCAAGTTTAGATCATTCTGGTGAATTTGGAAAATCAAGAGGAAGAAAACAGTGGAAGTGCAAAAGTGATATTACAAGAGCCTGAAGTTCAAGAATACCCTAAGACTCCAAGGTATGTAAGACTAAATCATTCAAAAGATTAGATTATAGGTGATAAGAACAAAGGTGTTCAAAATAGGACAAGAATTGCAAAATAATATTGTTTGATCTCAAAGATTGAGCCTAATAGTGTCAATGAATCATGCAAAGATGAAAATTGGGTGGAAGCAATGAAAGAACTACTCCAAATTGAGAAGAATGATACATGGATTCGTGTTACTATACCTAAGGAAAAAAATGTAATTTGAACTAAATGGGTGTTTTAGAACAAACTGAATGAGCAAGATGAAGTTGTTAGAAACAAAGAAAGATTTGAGTGCAAAGGATATTCTTAGATGGAAGGAATTGACTTTGACAAAAAAAAATTCTCTTATTGCTAGGATTGAAGCTGTGAGACTATTTCTTGTTTATGCTTCTTACAAAAACTTTAAGGTTTATCATATGGATGTCAAGCCAAAATTTATAAATGGTGAATTGGAAGAAGAAGTGTATATTAAGCAACCTAAGGGATTTCAATTGACTGATCAAGGAGATATGGTTTTCCAATTGAAGAAAGAATTATATTGACTTAAGCAAGCTCAAGATCATGGTATGCTAGATTGGAAAAGTACTTGTTGAAGCTTGGATTTAAGGATACTTCTAAGTATCTCAGAGGGAAGCTAGGGGTGATTACCCCTCCTAATCAGAATTAAGATGTATTGACTTTCATTAGTCTGTGCATTTCATAGTCATATCTTGTGATCCAGATTGATGTTATTGTGGCTGCTACTCAGGGGGAGTAGTCAGATGTTCATAAATGTGGTTTAGAGATTTTTTGGAGAAAGATAACATCTATCTTTCTCATTTATGTCAAAGGGGGAGAAGAGTCATGTGAAAAACTATGAAAGAGTTAAGGAGAAAAGAGTCAAAATCTAAGGGGGAGAAAGTGCTAAGAGAAAGTATCGTTGATGGTGTTTTTCACATCAAGTGTTTCCATCAATACCAAATGGGGAGATTATTAGATATTACTGATATGTGGTTGTCATTAATGCCAACACTATTTCCATTGATGTCAAAACTATTTCCATTAATTTCTTTAAGGTTGTATATGTGAAGGGTATTGAGAAAATTGTAATAAAATAAGTTGCAGGTTGTCGGTGATGCAGTGAAGTTCAGTATGGTGGCTAGCTCAGTATATTGATGATAAGAGGTTGTGGATTAAAGGGTTTGTTGACAAGTATACCTATTTTATCCACGTGAAGTTTTAGAGGTTCACAAGAAGATTTGATTGAGTTATGAGTATCTGTGTTCTAACAATTATTCTATTGCTTTAGTTGGTGTTCCTAAAAGAAGATGATGTGATTCTAGTAATTTGATTTTTTGTGGATGCTTCTAAAGTGATTAATGATGCTTGTAGATGTTTCTAGATCATGCTTTATCTGTGTTGTTGGTCTTCATTGATCGTTGTGCTCGTGATTGGTGATTTTCTTCTATGAGTTCATGTTTTTCATAATCATGCTAACAAGGTTATTGTAGCATGTTGTGAATCTTTGAGGCATAATTTTTGAAGGTGTTATGTATTTGAGGATGTTGTTTTGGGTCCTTATTATGTTTTTTCCAACATTGTTTTGTCGGCATTGATAAATTGTTTATTGATTTGGGTCGATAGTTTGTACACATTGCATATTTTGTTGGGCCAACATGTAGTTGATGTTATCCTTAGTTGTGGATATATATGATTGATTTTTTATACCATATGAGGGCATGGTGTGTGATGTATGCTCTATGCTAATTGTGAATAATGTTCTAATCTTTTGAAGGTAGAAGTAAAGTGTGAAGAAGAGTGAGCAGACGAAAGTGTTTATGTGCTTAACCAAAACTGTAATCAGATATTGGAAGATGCTATTTTCTCAGCTCAAAATATTTTGAATGTAATATGAATGTGACTGTAAGATATTGAGTCTTCTTTTGGGTAGTAAGCCTTTTGTATTTGAGCAGTGAGCTCTAGGAAATGTGCCTAAATGCATGTGCATTCCCCATTTATAATACTTTTAATAGAGTATAATCTTGTGGACTAACCTCCACCATGGTTTTTCCCCTAACAAGGTTTCCATGTAAAAATCTTGGTGTTATGTGTGTTTTCGATGTGGTGATGGTTTATGCTTTCATGTTTATTTATCAAATCTGAGAATAAGTTTAATATGTATAATTTATGTGACAATTGATTCACCCCCCCTCTTAGTTGTCTGCCCTTGTGTTGCCAACAATTGAGGATTAGGGATTATATTAGATAAAGAGGATCAGTAAAATATGATCACGAAGAGTTACAAGAATGGAGTGAAGGCACATATGTGATTTCCTTCAGGTAGCTTTTGATTTATTTTGAGTTGTAGGTTGGGGTGGCTAGGCTTATTCTTGCAATTGTTTGATTTGTGGTGCTTCTTGTTTCAAACTTTTTTTCTTTCTATTGTTTTCTCCTTGATGGATTAGATCCATATGATCTTGATGAGGTGGAAGAAAACTTTGTGAGGAGATCGAAAAGGGGTACTAGAAAATATAGAGGTTAGCTACCTTTCAAATGTTTTAATTATGGAAAGATAAGTAATTATGCAACTAAATGTCTAGTCAAGCTTACTAATGACTAAAAGAAGATCATAAGGGTAAATTTTTCAAGAAGAGAACTATTATGTTGAAAAGGACATTGGTGTATCTAATGATGAAGAATCATATTATCTAGATAAAGGAAGTGATGAATTATTTTTCATGGATTTAAATGTTTGAACTAGTTCTACTAATCTTGAAAGATGTGTGAAGGAAAGTGCTCCAAAAATTGAAGGAACCATGTTAACTAGTTTTCATGCTAGAGAGGAGAAGAATTACTATATGATTCACAATAGATGCTCAAATCATATGATAGGTGATAAGAGTAAACTTTTTAAGCATGAAAAGTATGATGGCGGTCTTGTTAAGTTTGGTGATGATACATCTACTAAGATATTTGGAAAAGGTTGAATTAGTTTTGATGGAAAGTATAACAAAATAATGTTCTTTATGAAAAGGGTCTTTAACATAATCCTCTAAGTGTAGGAAAAATGTGTAGTGTTGATCATCACATATTGCCCCTCTCCCACAGTCTTATGGGAAATTCAATGAGTGGGGGAAAAATTGTGTCTCACTAAATAGCTCTAAGACTTTTACAAAAATAGCTCTTCTTTGGGGTTTGGAGATAAAGGGAGAAGGAAATGTGAACATAAAACATAAAAGGAAATGTGCCAAATATTTTACAATATTTCAAACCAAAATCATTCCTATGAGTGATAAAATTAGACACACAATGCCACAACCCTTCATTGTTGGAAAGAGAACAAACAACAAAGGCTAAGTTCAAGCATAGTGCAAACTTTCAAATCTTTCTGCAGGAAGTGTTCATCAAGGTCCGATCAAGCATAAAGATTTCTTATGGGTAACAAAACAATATCTCATAAATCACATGAAATATTCCTCCTAATACAACATAGCACGACAAAAAAATAACTTTCAGAAAAACAGAGAAGTCCAATGACATAATCCAGTTTTCTTAAGCTACTACTCTATCGTATGAGCATACAACATGGAAATCAGCTACTTAAACTATCTAGATTTAGCTTGCAAGACACAATGCTTCATTCAAAACAATAATATAAAGAAAGAAAGCTTGAAAAAGGCCATTCATGAACAATCTCAACAATTTCTCCTCAATAGTTTGTTCTTTTACATATAAAATGAACATTGAAATAGAGGTTAGATGCCAATCTAAATGTTTTTTAAACCTTAATAGATATAACATGCCAAAGAAAAGTAGTTATATAAATTGCTTTTGAAAAATAAATCTTAAACCATAAGAAAGCTAAAGAAACTTTTCTTAACAAAGAAACTATAACTTGGAATCCAACCCCTCATTGTGCCGTCGTCCTCCTTATACAGCTGTAGAGAAGGAAACACACCACATCAACACAAAAAATTGATATTGCCAAGTGTTTATAGTTAATTGCACATGATCTGATCATAGATATTTGGTTAGATTGCAATGATCTTTTCTCATCAATTCTCAGTTGCTCTATTAATGACCTTTAGATATTTATAAATGATATAGGCACGTAAATGATCAAATCCTAAAAAAAAACATCCTAGAAAAAGGTCCAGTTGAATGATCACATCACCTTGAGGCACCAACTCAAAACTTCCATCCTAAAAAACAACAAAAGAAAAAGGTCAACCAGCTCTAACAAAATTTCCAAACATATCACTCCATAGGAGACACAATCTACCTGTGGCAAAGAGGTGACCTATCAATAAGGCAGAAAATTATGAGCTCATGAATATAGCTTCTAAGAAAATGCCTGACAAGTCAACACGTGTCCCAAACTCTCTCTTGAAAGGAAGACAAAAGATGAAAGGTTTGCAGCCACCACGTGGCACATTGCACATCTTAACAATAATTCAACTTGAGCACGGGTGCACCCGAAACTAAAAACATTTATGCAAGAATAAATTGAAAATGACTAAGGAAAAAACACTTCACATTTTTGGTGACTCTCAGGCGTCTTCGGTTTGTGGAGATACAAAACAGGGCCTCTGGTTGTTCTTGGAGTTGAATGAAAGTGACACACTGAGCCTCCCAATCTGCATCGTTGGTAGGAAAAGGGTCCAGATCTTCCTATATGCTTGCTCGAGATTGAAAATATCCTTAAAAGAGATGAACCTATATCTAGAAGAAACTATGCCTAGGTGATAATAGAGTCAAGAAAGAGGATAGATCTCATGCTCAACATCACCAATTATGGGCATGGCACTTGAACTTGGAAGTTCTATTAAGGCCTGGATCTTGTATTAGATTGCATCATTGACCTACTCAATTGTCAACACATCTTCATGTGGTGAAAGAAGAGGAGGCAACCTGAAACTAACCAAGATGCCAAAGTCCTTGATCTTGATGACCGACTTATTCAACACTATCTGACAATATTTACATTTTTCCACAATCCTATAATAGTTGATAATCTCATTGGATTTGATGGAGGTGACTCACCGATTGAGAATCCCTACTCTTTCTAAGACTTGGTAAGTGGTGATGCACAATTTAGAGGTGAAACTTTGGTAATCCACAACTCGAGATGAATATTTTTTCCTAAAGTGATTAGCCCTCATACCAACCTTGGCATTTAGTTCCTAAACATCCCTTATAAATATTAAGGTGGATCCCAAAACAACAACAAAATTTTGGGATTACGCATCATTTAGCTCTCTTCTTAAATTTTCAATTTCAACATGAATTTGAACCCGTTCACTCCAAGCATCTACATTTAACCTAGATGCATCTCCTTACTAACCTTGAATTTTCCTTATGTAGGTCACTTCAGCTTCTCTAGCTCGGATCTCATTTTACAGTCTGCTTATTGTTTCTTTTACATTCACCAACTCCTTATCATGCTTCTTTAATTTCCTATCGAACCTCTCATAGTCAGCCAATACTACCTTCTATGTGGCTTTGGTGAGGACCACTTTATCACGCAAGTGAGTTTCATTCAAGTCTAGGGCCATGACATGAATGTCATAATCTTCCATATAAATTTTCCCTTCAGGATTTGAAATGAGTGGCTTCATGGTGGTAATAGGAAAATAGTTTCACTCTTCATTGAAAGAGGCTCCAATCTTCTTTATTGTAGGCTTCTTAGTATTTTTTGACAATATTTTCTACTTCCTAGCCCTTTGGGCCTATTTGGTAGCATCAAAATGGCCTTGAAGTGTTTGAGGGACATTGATGCTTTGTGCTACAATTGAAGCATCGAGGGGTAGCTCAAAAAATGTCACGATGGGGGAAACTTCAAATGTGTGAGGATGCGGCAAAGTGAAAGGCAACATGATCATGGAAAAGGGTGGAACGCCAAATTGAGCAAGGGAAAAACTAGCAAGGGTAAACACAAAAATAGGTTGATGGAGAGGTGTCATCCCAAAAGTAGATGGACCAAGAGTAATGAGAAAAGTGGTGGTTTCAGATGTTCTAATAGGGGCCTTTGACATGGTGATCAATGATATAATAGTGATCACGACGGATGACGCTCCTTTGGTGCATGGGATGGTTTCAATGGATTCATTGAAAATGGCAGGGGGCACATTTAGAATTACTAGTTCGGGGGCCGAGGATGGAGGATTCCTTTCAATGGGACGAGGCAAGGGATTGACCAAAGATGGTAAAATAGGAAAAAGAGGGGGAGTGAAACTTACCTGAACTATAGTGGATGAAACATTTTGTAGGAAAACCTCCACTTCTTCTTGTTAGACTAGTACATCAGTAGCACCCAACTCTTGGATCCTTCTTCATTTTGTATAAATAAACTAGCACTTTTTGATCCTCATACTATAGAGTCCTCCAAAACTTGACCTTCAATGACCGCTAAGGATCCCCTTGGAGACCATCGGGCCCTTTTTCCTTTACTTTGGGCATTGGAGGTAGATAGAGCTTGTGAACCCATCTACCTCAAGTCTCTTCGATTGTCGGATTCCCAAGATTTTTATTGTCAAAATTAGCCTCCTTGTCATATAAGTCTTCAAATTCATCATCTTGGGAAATTTTTTTGAATGGGGTACCTGGACAACTCATCTCCTATTGGAATCTCTAGAATTTTAACTTCTTTCTTTTTGACTAGCCTCTTTTCTTCAACTACATATTGAGAGACTTTCCCATCAGGAGATTCCTTTGATACTCTGCCTGTGGCTCAAAGAAACTTAACCTTTTTGGCCTATCTTTTGGAATGTGAGCCATGTCAATGTATACTTCCGCACTTTCTCAGCCTGGGTTTCTTCTTCTCTAGAAATATTCCCTAACCTCATTTCTTAAACTGAAAAGCTCATTCAAGTTATAATTCCACTTGTTGCAAATGAGGACCAAACCCAAGGCCGCCAAAAAATTCATGATCTCATCCTTAGCCTTTCACTTAGTTAGTATTATCTGACTCTTAGCAATCATGAGAGGAAGATCGTAAGGCTTTGTTTTGTTCCTTTTGATTCCATAAATCATGTTGACAATGCTTACTTGGCGACATGCTTTCAATGCAAAGACCCTGTCAGTTACAAATTTGGGGATTCAGAAAACCTCCCTGTGAAAGTCATGAAACTTGACAAATGTGAAATCCTCACCAAGGTAATAATCCAATGGGATAGGTGGATTCTATATCCATTCTATAACCTCTTGAGAGAAACAACCAATGGGATGAGGCAAAAAATCCTAGAGTACCGGCCTCAAAAAACTATTTGTAAACCAATAATAATATCTTGTCCTTGAAAGCACATGGGTCCATATAGAAACTGGCTGGATACAATCCCTTTCATCTAGCCTATACACTGGTACATTCCTTCCAAGCCACTCAAAATTCTCATGTAAAAGCAAATGAACCAAGATAGAAGAATACCTAAATTTAGACTCAATGCTATAATTCTTTAGTTGTTATGTGATGTTCCCATCTATTACTTCAATGAAATCATAGTATCTCTGGACCTTTTCCCTTTTGAGTATAAGGCCTAGGGGAAAACTGGAAAGGGTTAACCTCTTCCTCATCATCGATACAAAAAACCTAGTCCAACATTGAGGAAATAGACTATATGTATCCTTCTTAAATTTGTTGTACAAAAGAGGCCAGAAAAATTTTTCCTCTTTGGGGTATGTGCAAGATCATCATGCAAAAAACAGGCTCTTAAGTGGCAAAAAAATTAGAAAAATCAAAGTTAGGCAACTTGACATAAAAAAATGAGTAATTTATCTATATTATTTCAAAAATATGTAAGAATAGAATTATATCAAATTGAATGTAGTTTCTAACTACTAGGTTTATATATATATATATATATATATATATTTGGTGAAAATTTGAAATTTTAATGCGGTAGTACTTACATTTTAGGGAAAAAATAAGAACTAGGTGTTTGTCTGACCACCCTAACCACAATAAAATGACAATTTTTTTTATAAGATTCTCAATATAACTAGAGGACTTATGTCCTAATGTGATGCATATTTCTTTGTAATTTTTTTCCAAGTATTTAATTAATTATGATTTTTTTATTACAACTTTTAAAAAATATAAAAACTCATATGTCTAACCACCTTAACTTGGTCAAAACTTCATGAAATTCAATTTTTTTTTTTTTTAAATTCTATAGTATGTGAAGCATAGAATGTGACATATATTTTGGATTCAAAAAATGTGATAGCATTTGAAATCTATAGATGTTTTCAATTAGCCTATCAATCCGGGCTTTAGTTGTAATTCAAATACAAAATGAATAATAATTATTTATTAAATTCAATGTAAAGCATAATTTATATTGGTGGAAAGCTAAGAATCTCCTTTAAAAACCCTTTTTGTTTCATCAATTTTGGGTAAAAAAATGTCGCTAGCCACATACCCGTCATATCGCCACTTTTTGGCCCATCATGATCCTGCACATACCCTTTACAACTTTCCTTTGTCTCATCCTCATAGAAATTTGTTTTCCTGAAAATGTCTTCTCCTAGGGAATCCACCTGCTATTCATCAAAAAGCTTGGCACCCCAACTCATAGGGATACATAGCATATCCCATATGGATTTGGTAGAAATGGAAATCTTGACCCCATGGCTCTCAATGGCCTTTGCATTTTTGTTAAACCTTTTTTCACATGTGTTAACCAACTCCAAGCATGGATGAAGAGTAGGCAACATAAACTGTGGTAGACCAGTGTTCCAGAGCCAAAACACAAAACCCTCTGATGGTTCATGCTCTAGCATCCTTTGAAATGCAAAAATTGTTAGTGATGTCTTGCACCACCTCTCTTTGAATGTGCTTATCAGGTTAGACCTTCTAGTAGTGCTCAAATGGTCATTCTTCTCCTACTAGGGCATTAGCGAATGAGCAATACCCAAAAACATTAGTGTAACCAGGTCTTCTATTTGAAACTATAGCTTTCCTGTCAGAGGTAGATGCTTCCGCCATGACTATGTGAGAAAGTTGTAGAGAGCTTCTCAAGTGATAACGACCACTTTCCTTTTGCTTCTTTAGAGAAATCTACTTTTGAGTGTAATTAATTCTCTTACTTGTGAATGTCGTTAAGACTACGTTGTTACTGCTAGTCCATTAAATGCTGCCATTGAGGCAATACGTGTGAACATAAGATCCGTATCCCTTGGGAATGCCAAGAACACTGCGAGCATGGAATTACTACATTCTTTCTATTGTCTTTTCACAAATGTACTTATTGCATCAAAAAGCATGTTTTTTGTCATATGAAACTTGCTGAGGTGATACAAGGTAATCTTAAAAAGAGGTTCCCATTAATTTTTTAGAGTTTTAGCATGTTAATTCATGTCTTTTCTTATTAGTAAGTTGGTTGGCATTGATGATGGTGAAGGAAACATGTCAACAATCGGCATATGGGAGCATTTACTCCCAACACCAAAATTTATTTCTCAAGGCATTGCATCAGATCCTCTGTATGATTTATCTATCTTACTCCATTATATCTTAAAACCTTTTGTTGTCATCCGACCATAAATAGACATTTCGTCGATTGAGTTTTTTGGCTCACCTTTTCTATATATAGCTACGCCACCTTTTGCACATTCATTTGAACATATAGTCTCTTAAGTTAGCTAGCCTTTTGCTTATTCTTATTCCACCATAGTTCATTGCTTTATCAGAATGTTTGTTGGCTTAGATACCCCTATTCATCTCCTTCCAAGGAGACTACAACACTGCTTCATGGGAGAGGTCACTAGTGACCAAATCAAGTACATGGTGAAGAAATGTGACCCCCTTGTCATGGTAGCGTTAAATTGGTTAGTCGACACAAACTACATTACCAATGAGAACCATCTTCAGAGCAATTGTAGCATGCTTTCCTGCTTCGTGGTGTCATTTTTGGACCTAAATGTGTCCAATCCTATGATAATTGCATTGTGTCAGAAGATGTTTGACACTTCACTAATGGAAGGGCTTGGAAAGATAATGCAAGTGGCCATCCTCGGCATTGGTATTTTAAGTGCTATGGAACTCCGTAGGCACATGGACTTTGGCATAGATGTACCCTAGTTTCCCTTCCTCTCTAATTTATACACCATGGATGTTGAGATGCATCACTGCTCCTCTCAGCCAATGACCATTTTTCTACTACGGGAGTATGGTATGGAGTGCATTTCGGGGATTGTCTGGGTATGTGTAGGATCATCATGGAAAAAATAGGCCCTTAAGTGGCAAACAATTCAGAAAAATGAGAGTTAGGCAACTTGATGTAAAAGTTTGAATAAGTTATCTATATTATTTCAAAAATATGTAAGAATAGAATTTGTAGCAAATTGAATGTAGTTTGTAAACTACTAGGTTTTTTTTCTAAAATCTATTTGGTGAAAATTTTAAATTTCAATGCAGTAGTACTTAAATTTCAAGGAAAAAAAAGTAGGTGTCTATCTGACCACCCTAACCAAAATAAATTGACAATATTTTTTTATAAAATTTTAGATATAAGTAGAGGACTCATGTCCTAATGTTATACATATTTTTTTGTAATTTTTTCCAAGTAAATAATTAATTATGATTTTTTTATTATAACTTTTAAAAATATAAAAAGTCATACGTCTAACCACCTTAACTTGGTCAAAACTTCATGAAATTCATTTTTTTTTAATCCTACAATATATGAAGCATAGAATGTGATGCATGTTTCAGATTCAAAAAATGTGATATCATTTGAAAGCTATAGATGTTTTTCAATCAGCCAATCAATCAAGACTTTAATCGTAATTCAAATAGAAAATGAATAATAATTATTTATTAAATTCAAAGTAAAGCATAATTTATATTGGTGGAAAGCTAAGAATCTCCTTTAAAAACCCTTTTTGTTTCTTTAATTTTGGATAAAGAAAAGGTCATTAGCCAGAAACCCTACAAATACCCATCATATTGCCACTTTTTTCCCATCATGATCCTACACATATGCGCCTAGAGGAAGCACTTCAACTTTCTTGTGTAGGTTCGTGGTGAGTAGACCCTAGGTCTGCATTGTGTGGCCCACATGTATTATGTGTCCACCCCTCTTTTGCACCCTGGTAGATAAAAAAACCAAAGAAGAAGAAAAAGAACTCGATAATGAGCCCTTTTCTTCGACAATAATGGCTGGAGGCTTAATTTTATTGCTTTTTGGTCATTGCCTCCATTTTGCTTCTTTTTACTTGCTACTTCTTCTGATTTTTCCTCAAGAGAGCTTTATGTTTGATTCTAATCCTTGGTTCATGCATTATATTGTAAATTCTGAATGAATATAATATAATACAACTTTGTTTCTTTAGTATTCTTCAAGTGTTTTATTCTCAAAATTTTGAAATATTTACAAATTTTTTTACATATGGTACATGTAACTATTAAAATTTGTTAAAGAAATGTGCATTTTAATGGAAAATATTCAGATAAATACCCTTCACCAATATATCTAAAGCATTTCCCTCCATATCTTCAAGCTCGTACGCATTATTTTCATTGCATGCGCTGATTCAGAAAGGTCCTTTTCAGATTGCTTCAAATTTCATGTGTTGCAATGGTTTTGTAGTATGTTCATAATACATTAGCACTAAGCTCCCTTCTTTGAATTCTAGGTTAGAAGTATTTTTGGTCAATCCATTGCTTGATTGTCTACTGGAAATTGATCATGGCTCCATGAGCCTTTTCTCTGTCTTCCTCCAGTTTGAGGAGTTCTACCAACCGTACTTCTATTTGACCATCTTCTTCAATTTCCAAGGCTTTCAGTAGTCATGAAGTAGGAATTTCTATGGAAATGGGTATCACTACCTCTCTTACGTACACCAACTTGTAAGGGGAGGTTTTTAGAATCTGATTGGGAGTAATTTGGTTCACCCACAGAGCAACTCACAGATGTTTATGCCAATCATTTTGTCGTTTTGACCCAATATGCCTGATTAACCTAATTAGGTTTTTTTTGGTTGATTTCACTAACCCATTCTCTTGTGGGTAATAATTTGATGAATCCTTTAGGAAAATCCTGTATCTGATGGAAAAATCTGACATTCCTGATCATTCCACAAAAATTTGAGCATTGTTTGATATAACAATCTCAAGTAGGCCAAGCTTGGCTACTAGCTCCTCAGGGAAATTGATAATTTTCCCTTTTGTGATGTATTCCTGCACATTGACTTCGAAGCCTTTCAGGGTCCTTGAATGGAATACAACATGATGCTTTTCATTATATCTTCCTTGTACTTTTGAGCGAGCACAAAAGCTATATTATGTTTGCCACTACACACATAGAGTAGAAAGCCTTTGGAAAAATATGGGCTAACTAGTGCTAGGGCTTCAGAGAGGGTCATCTTTAGTTGCTCAAAAGCCACCGTGCCCTTGGAATTCCACTTGAAAGATAGGTTCTCCTTAAGCATGATGGTGATCAGTTGCGTAATGCTTAGAAAATTTGGTATGAATCTACTGACAAAATTAGTCTTCCCTAGAAAAGATTGCAACCCCTTTGTCATTCAGACCCTCTTGGGATCTAGTACTATTCCCTCCTTTGATAATACAAATCCTAGAAGCTTTCTTTGAGGCACTCCGAAGACATATTTTTATAAATTGAAAGAAATCCCAAATCATTGGTATTTCTAGAAAACCTTTTCTAGATGATCGAAATGATCATCTTTTGATCTAGAAAAGACTATTAGGTCACCCAGATCTATGAGGATAATCTGGTTGATCAATAATTGTAAAGAAATTTTCACTATCTGTTGAAAATTTGCACCAATATTGGAGAGTCCGAATGATATCTTTGAGTATGAAAGCGTTCCCCACTTAGTGGTAAATGTCATCGTATGTTGGTCATATTCCTTCACATAGACTTAATTACATCTTGAGAAACCATCTAACAAGGAGAACATGCTCGATCTAGTTATAGTCTAAAAAATTTTCTCCATCAGTGGCAAGGGGTAATGGTTTTTAGTGAAGTCCCTTTTAAGTCTCAAAAATTGACACAAAGTAAGATATCACCATTCCTTCTCCAAACTGGGATCGGATTTGACACACTGGTGGAATATTCGGTAGGGCATATGATCTTTGATTTGACCCACTTGGTGGGCTCTCGTGCCATCGAGGTTCAACCTTTGAGTTGACTACTCTCTATTTTCTTTGGATGAGCTTGGATCCTTTTCTCAAGTCAATGGCATGTTGAATTATGCTTGGGTTGTACCCTCTGAGATCATATTTGAAGCATAGATCCTTTAGCCTTCTCTTGTCCTTGCGAGGGACTTCCCTTCTGACCTTCAATTTTTTGCCACTTCTGACATCAGGTTCTTCATAACCACTTGAATCTACATAAAATATTTTCTTTCCATTCCTTATGTCTTTGGGAAGATCTGTCCCTAGTTGTGAATAGTCAAAAGTTGTCCCTGATTTTGGTATGAAGGAAACAACTTGAATGTTGTGACCCAAAACTTACCAATTTTGATCGTTGTCAGGAATGGAGGGTTTGACAATGACTTACACTGTATTTTTCTTGGTTGAGTTAGAAATTGGTTCAAATTGTGACCCAATAGATGCCATTCGATCAGCAATACTATTTTGTGATTGGGGAATTACTTGTATGTTGAAAGCTTCAAAACTCTCGATGAGATCCCATACCCTATGTGTGTAAGATTTCATCCTTGTATTCTTTGCATTCACTTGTCCATAGATCTGGCTTACTACTAGTTCTAAATCTCCAAAAGCTTGTATCGTCCTTGCTCCTATTTTATCTACTAGAAACAAAACGTGAACCAAAGCTTCATATTTAGCATCGTTGTTGGAGCATGAGAACTAAAAATGGTAGGCCCTGGGGGTTTCCGATCTTGTTGGAGAAACTAATTAGAAACCCACTCTAGAACCAGCTTTGCATTTGGCACCATCAAAAAATAAGGTCCATAAATGATTATCATCTAGGTCATCGGATTCATCTCAATGCTTCATTAGTTTTGAAAAGACTTGATCACCGTCAAAAATTACATAGGTGCCTAGCCCTACTGCATGGAATTTTCCAAATGGATTAGAATTGATGAATTGGTTGAGCAACACTTCTTCCTCAGGAGTTTGCTTGCTTGTATCTTCTTCCTCTTCTAGCATTTCTACACAATATCTCTCTTGCTTAGAGGTAGAGGTATGTGAAGCCCCAAAGCACAAATTTGTGTCATCTACAATATGTTCAAGATGCAAGGATTTAGACATCATCTTCATCTTCACCCCGTGCTTGGTTCTCAATATCAAGTGGGACTAGTCAAGTGCTAGGTATCCACTAAGCTTGGTGGTGAAATTTCTTGATAGACACATTCCAAAGACCAATGGAATTTTTATCACTACTACTTCTTGCATGACTATTTGACTTGGGTAGGAGAAAAGGGTCAAAGATAGATCTTTTATCTAACCAATAGTTGGAACCTTCTTCTCATCCAATTGCATGATTCATTTTTCAAGGGGCTCATACTTAAGTTTCAAAGCATCTGCCACTTGTTTTGGCATAACAATTATGCTAGCTCCTGAATCAATCATATTATTATGCAACAGTTTGTCACCCACTATAAGTGCTAAAAATAAAGGCATGGGCTTTCTGCTACTTACCTCTTTCTCTCTTGCATTGCCTACATCATTTTTATAAGTTGTTGCTTTTGGAGCCTGAGGGGTAGCATAGATATTTTGTCTCCACTACACTTACATGACTGAGTTCCATGCGCCTATGGGATTTGTTCTTCTTCCTTTAACACTTCTTGAAGAATTTTTTTTTGTTTAGGAATTGATATGATGTCCCACAATGATACATTGGTAGGTGCCTTCTTCAATTGCTTCACCATGTTAAGCATCACAACTGTTTGGGACTTGGGCTTAAACGTTGGTATTTCTTTCATTTTCAAAAGAAAATGTTCCGACGTGACTGGACTTGTTGTTTTTCTCATCTCTTTCTCCACCAATGGTGTGCTATGTGGTTGTACAAAAGTCCAAATGATGGGCAATGAAGCCTACTTTTCTTGCAAGAATGATTGTCGCAACTATGGACGTGGTAAGGCTTGTTGTACATACTCTCCCACAAGGCTTCTCTTTGATTTTGTGTTGTAATCTAATTGCACTTGTGGAACACCATTCATTAGAGTTTTGTTTGCAAAGAAAGTCTCTTCCCCTTCTAACCCCAAGAATAGATCTTGGTCAGGTGTAATTTCCATCTCCTGCTCCAAGGACATCACTTGTGTTTACGCTCTGAAATGAGTGTTTTCTATTTTGGTTGATTCGTACTCATCTACATTCGGGAGGATTCTGTTGCTTCTTTGTTCAACTACCCTCTGTTACATATTCCCCCTTGAGAAATTTTTGGGGATATGGCTATTAATGCACGGGAAGCACCAAATATTTTTGTCTTCTTCCAAATTGTTCTATCTTGGGACTAGCTCTTTACTCGAGATATCCTTAACTATTTGCAATGGCATGGTGGTTAGAACTATCTGATTTGCTGACGACATTTGTTGACCTCCTCTAGAGGATCCTTGATATGGATTATGTTGATAAGATGGCTTCCCTTCACCATAGGCTAGCATGGTCTACTTCAAAGGTGTCACTTGCTATCATTTGATAATGGTCAACTCATTAACAAAACTCCACATGAGATTCTTCATGTTGTTGATATATGTTAACATTGAGTAAAAGCTTGATGCACTTCCTGAGCGGTGGGATGCACGTTCATGGAATGTAGGGCAAACAACATTAATTATGTCACAGGAGTGCTTGGAGTGGCTTCTTCCTAAGGACCATCAGATATTTCTTCAAACACTAGCATCGAGGGTCAAGGCAGAAGCTTTTCAGCATCTATTAATTTTTTCTCTACGCGCACCACCATCTTATATGCGTCAAGAAAGATATCCCCTCCCATGGAGGTTATCATGACTGCAATATCCAGGTTAAAGGCCTTTAGATAGAACATGAATTCCATGGTAGTCTAAGATCAAGTAGTCACTAGGATCCTTTGCCAGGTCTTATGTAATCTAGTGTTGAAGTCACTCATAGCCTCATGTAGAGCTCTCTTGATTGTAATTAGTTATTGCAACAACAAGGAGCAATATCCTTTCTTTGAGAAGCATTTGAATAGGTTCTCTCCAAGCTGGTCCTAGGAGATGATAGAACCTGAAGCCAAAGATTGATACCAATCTTTGGCCTTTCCCTTAAAAGAGGCAGCTACCAGCCTCAATGCAATGTTCTTCTCCGATATGTTATGTACCCTACATACCTCTGCTATATCTTGAAGATGTTTGGAAGGGGTTTTGAATTCTTCTCTAGAGAATCTTAGAATGGCTTTAAGGGCATTAGCGGGTATGCTAGGCCATACATTTGTGGGTGTGGGTGGTTGTAGCGGACTACCACTATCCCATGTCACAAAATTTCTAGGAGCAAGGGGAGGTATGTGAGCCATAGAGAGAATATTCCTATGAATCAAATATACAGGTAATCTTATTTGGAAGTTTAAACCTCTGGGTGGAGAAGATAAGGCCCTGAAGGCTAGGATCTTACTTCTTTCTCTATTACTCCTTACAGGTGATACAAAACCTCTAAGTTTTCTCCTTCTAGCTACTAAGGTAGGTAACTAAGAGTACTAGAAGTGATCTCTTGAAGATGCTCTTTTTTAGACTTTGGGCATGAAACTTCTAGTTTCCTTAGCTGATTCAAGAAATATTTCTGAATTCTAATCAGGCATTTGGAAAAATTCTTGTCCCACCAGGTGTACCAAAAAAAGAAATGTTGATCATCAAAGTTTGCACCTCTCTGATAGTCTTATGGAAAATTTAGTGAGTGAGAGACAAGTTGCATCCTATTGAATACCTCAGAGATTTCTATTGAAATCTGACTCTACTTTAGGGTTTGGAGATAAGGGGAAAAGGTAATGCTTATTTAACATAAAACATAAAAGGTGATGCACCAAATATTTTACAACATTTCAAACCCAAATCATTCCTATGAATGATATAATTAGACAAAGAACACCACAACCCTTTATTGTTGGAGAGAGAATGAATGTCAAAGGATAACTTTAAGCACAATTCATACTTTCAAAACTTCCAGCAAGCAATGTTAATTAAGGTCTGATCAAACATAAAGATTTCTTATGAGTAACAGAACAATATCTCATAAATCACATGAACTCTTCCTCCTAATACAACATAGCATGACAAAATAACTTTCAAAAAAACAAAGAAGTCCAATGACACAATCCAATTTTCTTAAGCTATTACTCTACCATACAAGCATACAACATGGAAATCAGCTACTTAAACTATTCAAATTTAGCTTGCAAGACACATTGCTTCATTCAAAATGATAATATACAGAAAGAAAGCTTGAAAAAGGCCATATAGGCATAGTCTCAACAATTTATCCTCAATAGTTTGTGCTTTTAAAATATCAAATGAACTTTGAAATAGAGGTCGAATGCCAATCTGACAATAGTTTAAACCTTAATAGATATAACATGTCAAGGAAAAGTAGTTTTGTAGCTTTATTATGAAAATAACTCTAAAACCCTAAGAAAACTAAAGAAGTGTTTCTTAACAAAGAAACTATATCTTGGAATCCAACCCCTCATTATGTCACCGTCCTTATATAGCTATAGAAAAGGAAACACACTACCTCAACATAAAAAATGATATTTCCAGGTGTTCACAGTTAATTGCATATGATTCAATGATAGATCTTTGGTTTGGTTGCAATGATCTTTGCTCATCAATTCTCAGCTAATGCATTAATTCTCTTTATATATTTAGCAAAGATAGAGGCCCATAAACAATCAAATGCTAAAAATAATAGCCTATAAAAAGGTCCAGTTGAACAATCACATCACCTGAAGGCACCAAATAAAAACTCACATCCCAAAAAACAAGAAAAGAAAAAGGCCAGCCAACTCCAACAAACTCCCCAAACATATCACTCTATAGGAAATGCAATCTACCCACAATGAGGAGGTGACACATGAACAAGGGGGAAACTTCGAAGCTCATGAATATAGCTCCAAAGAAAATGCTCGATGAGTCAACACATCTCCCGAACTCTCTCCCAAAAGGAATACAAAAGATGAAAGGTGTGCATCCACCATGTGGCACATTGTGCATCTTTCTAATAATTCTACTTGAGTACATGTGTACCAAAAATCAAAAACCTTTATACAAGTTGAAAATGAAAATGACTATTGTGCCCTCAGCACACATGCCCCGTTCGGAATGGGGACCCTCTTTTCTTTAGCCTTGTCGGGTCTTTTGGGGTTGCCTCATTTTGCGTGCCCCTCTTTTTTTGATGTTCCGCATGGTCGATGTCACTCCGAGGTTTCATCCTAAATCAACCATGCTTTCCCTTTTGGTTTTTTGCTGCCCTCCGGGGCCTCGTAGGTTCCTTTGGAATTTTGGGCTTTGGGGAGGCCCCTTCGGGCCCGGGCCTCCGGAGTTCCCCTTCGGGTTTCCCCTTTGCGCTTTCTGCCCTTCGTGATGTTCCCCGGGCGTCTTTCTGCCCCTCGGGGCCCACCCTACCGTTTTCTGTTCGCACTTCGTTAGAGATTTCCCCGACGGTGCCTGCTCCTTCGGGCCCCGGGCCCTGGAAGTCCGCGTCCGGACATCCGTCCCAGGATCATCGTCTACGACGGTGACTCTCCGGCGGTTGCCCGCCCCTCGAGCCCCGGGATGATGCTCGCCACCGCCGTCACCTAGGCGGCGCAAAGAAGTCTTCAGCGGTGAACTCCCAACGGCTCCCCGCCCTCCGGGCCCCAAGCATCCCGTCGCCGCCGTCGCCTCACGTCCCTCCAGCCTTTGGGTCCCAGAATCTCTACCGCCGCCACCGACTCAATTTGAATTTTACCAACTTTTGGCGTGGTCGTACTAGCATTTATTGTAGCATTAATGATGCCTGGAGTATATAATGCCCAAACTCGCCAGTAATTTTCATTGTTCGAATTGAAGTGAATTGGAGCAGTGATCAACTGGAGCTCACTACCTTCTGTAACGTCTCGATTGTCACCATAAAATTTGCTTCGATGATCCCCGGTAGACTTCACACCTCACCATTTAGCGTATCTGAGGTAGGCCGTCCCCATGTGCCCTCCCATCTTTTTTTCGTCATTTTGGGGGATTTAAGTAATTGAACAATTAATTAAATTGGCATAAAATTGAAGAACATCAAATCGCGCCCATAACCCATGTCTTGGAAATTGCAGAAACCTTTTGGAGTTGCCCTTGTCGCCGATTCAGAACTTTTTGATTGCGCGGTCGTTCTATGCGCAGGGCAATCCGTCCTCCCGGGTCCGAACCCCATCTTCGCCGTCAAAACTCAAAATCCAAACCCTCACCGACGCGATCCTCCTCCCCGAGCCCAGTCTGTCAGACTTCCTCTGTTGGGTTTCCTCGTGCCTTTCGCTAGGCTTGAACAACCAAAATGCTCCGCCTCCCCAGTTCCCAGATCCTGGCGGCTGCTTTGCTGTTTAAACTTGAAACTTGGCTCGCGTCCTTCGTTCCTTTCGGGCCCGGCCGTCCGGAGTTCCATCCTCGGAACTCCGTGACGGTTCCGCCGACCTCGATGGTGGAACCTTGCTGGCGCCCCGCCCTCCGGTCCCCACCTGCCTCTCCGCCGCTGTGGCCTTAATCTTTTGCAACTACTACCTTCACGCTCCCGGGCCCCGGTGGCCGGACTTCCATTTTTCGAAGGTCAGTGAGTCTCCTGCCATGGGCTCTTCCGCTTCGTCTATTCATTCGTTGGACCCTGGCTGCCTAACTTTCGCCCTCGGAGATCCTCCTCTTGCCCGCTGCTGCTTTTATGGAATTTCTTCGCCGTCTGTCCGGACGCCGGAGCCCAGACCTCCTGTTGCCGTCTCACTTTGCCGAAATCCTCGAGTCACCCCAGGGCCTTCCGGGCCCGGCCATCCGGAGTTCCGTCCCTGGAACTCCATGACGGTTCCGCCGACCTCGACGGCGGAACCCTACCGGTGACCCGCCCTTCGGGCCCCAAGGGGTTCCTCGCCGTCGCCGTTGGGTGGTACGAAAATAAGTCAAACCGTGAATATCTTGCGGCGGCCGTCGCCTCGCTTCGCCCCGGCATTACCCTCGCCGTTGCCGCTGAATAACGTGCAAATCTTCCAGTGCCAACCTTTGACGGCTTCCCGCCATCAGGACCCTGGGCCTCTTTTCGCCGCTGCCGTTCAAATTTGTTTAGGATCTCCTGGCGGCCGTCACCTTGCGTCTTCCCGGTCATCGGGCCCCGCCTTGTCGAATGTCGGCTGGCCTAAATTTCATACCTCATGCTGGCCGTCCTTTCACCGCCCGGACCCCACGCCTTGGACTTCCATCACCGAACTTCTGTCTGTCGTCCACCGTTGCCAGTTGCCTTCTCTTGCCTGCTTTCCGGCTTGAAACCTCCAGTGCCCATTTAATCGATCAAAACAAGCTCAAAACCACAATCTGACTTCGACCCATCTCTTAAAAATTTGCTGATCTCCATCAGAGGCCTCCTAAAACATTGAAATTTGGCCAAGGAGGGTCTCTGGGAACTTTCGGTTGCATTCTCCCTTCCAGACAACATTCCTGCCAGGGAAGTCCGGCCTTCCGTGCCCGGATTGTCCAAATGCCCTGAAACAAAGATCGATATCGTCTAAGGATGAAATCTATGATATATTTGAATGATTATTTAGATGATATGCTCAAGATATGGACTAACATGAACGCTGTTGATATTTTGTTGTGCTAACTTCGCCCTTTGCTTGCAGGATATATGGAATCGGCTACAGGAACTTCAAGGGCCTCCGCCGAAAAGGATAAGGGCAAGAAATCCGGAAGAGCCGCTCAGGGAAAAGAAGATAAGGATCAGATGAAGTTTTAGTTTTAGGGTGACCCGCTCCAGTCAAAGGTCTCAACAGACTGGAAGGAGATCTTGGATACCAACATCAGCCAGGTGGACATAGATGAGTTCACCTAAAGGGTCAAGGTCAACCCTAAAACAAAGAATGTCAGATTAATACATCAAAGTGGAATCGCCATGGCTGCCGGCTTCCCTCCCTCTCTGGTGGCACCCGAACTCGTAATGTCTTGCCAAAAAGCCTACCAAATAAACACCAGGACAATCGTGGACAAGGAGGGGAACATCCTCGCCGACATGTCGCCAGAAGGAATCACAAAAACATTCCACATTCTCACATTCCCACACATGGAGGTCCCCACTTTGGAATAGTGCCAAGCGGAATGGGATGCCAGTCCGTTAGGGTGTAAGAAGTCTATTAACCTCTACCGGCTTAAGGAGAGATGGGGCAGGGCTGCAAAGGTTCCCCAAGAGCTATTCTGCAGTGACTTCCATGAAGATTATCACAACTTAGTGACCATGCTAAGCAGGGTCATGGGTCTCCCGGCAGCCACCTACTTCCAAGAATGGATGGCATATTACATTGAACAGATCCTGCTAGGGAACGAAGATGTTAACACCAAGACCTCATTCGATTGGGGAGGCATCATCAGCAACTGCTTCCATGAGCAGTTTGTGAACGTTAAGAAAAGCTCTAAGTTTTACATGACCTCCTACCTAGTATACTCCCTGGCAGGACAAAGACAATATAGTGGGTTGTTTGTGGAGCCAGACCAGGGGCATAGGCGAGGGCTCAATCCTTTTGAAGAGTACCCTCAGCTTCAATACTGTAACTTTAAGAAGGAGTACTACTGGGTCAACGACGCCTTCATAGGCCACATCATCAGATTGATCACTGGAGACTTCGAAAGGAGGGTTTCTCATAGCGCCAGGGCGCTCCTAAGGGAGTATGCCTTCCTATATATCTAGTTCCCCAAGTTCACCTACATCCGTGCCCAGGGATTCACAGAATGGCCAAACAAGTTGCCAAGTGGCATGGGATGCCAATCCGTTAGGGTGCAAGAAGTCTATTAACCTCTACTGGCTTAAGGAGAGATAGGGCAGCGCTGCAAAGGTTCCCCAAGAGCTATTCCGCAGCGACTTCCATGAAGATTATCATGACTTGGTGACCATGCTAAGCAGGGTCATGGGTCTCCCGGTAGCCGCCTACTTCCAAGAATGGATGGCATATTACATTGAACAAATCCTGTGAGGGAATGAAGACGTTAACACCAAGACTTCATTCGATTGGGGAGGCATCATCAGCAACTGCTTCCACAAGTAGTTTGTGAACGTTAAGGAAAGCTCTAAGTTTTACATGACCTCATACCTGGTATACTCCTTGGCAGGACGCAAGCAATACAGTGGGTTGTTTGTGGTGCCAAACCAGGTGCACAAGCGAGGGCTCAAGCCTTTTGACAAGTACCCTCAGCTTCAATACCGTAACTTTAAGAAGGAGTACTGTCAGTTCAACGATGCCTTCATAGGCCACATCATCAGATTGATCACCAGAGACTTCAAAAGGAGGGTTTCTCACAGTGCCAGGGCGCTCCTGAGGGAGTATGCCTTCCTATATATCCAGTTCCCCAAGTTCACCTACATCCGTGCCCAGGGATTCATGGAATGGCCAAAGAAGTTTCCAAGGTACCCGAACGACAGGATCATTCTCCTAAAGCTTTCTCGGCAGCTCCAACACATTCAGACAATCTTCGGCAACAAGCACGTAGCAGGGATCCCCTATCCCATGACCCTTGGCCAGGGCCAGTATCGACTGCAAACATCCCAATGCGCCGGCAACTTTGAGAAAGAGCTTAAAGAATATATCTTTAACTGGTACACGGCTCGCCTGTGAATGGACCCACATGGCCATGTCAGGAAGGCGCTAGGGCCAGCACATGCTCACCAATACCACGTCGAAGACTTCTGGGTAGACTACCAAGATGACAAGGAGGTCTACATGAGACACTACATGCGCATGACCGTACAGTTCTTGAGAAGAGTGCAACTATTCCAAGTACTAGACCAACTCGAGAAAGATGAGTCCACCCTTACGCATCCAAGGTACTCGGCAGGTGCCAACCTGGCAATCCCCTCCATAGACTGGGACGAGCAAGAGGTCAACGACCTAGACACAATCACCCAGCCGAATATAACTCGCACTAAGGAGTGGGTCGATGGGCAGGTGGCGCAACAGGGGCAACAAGGAGTGGTCCTAACATATGAGGCGCTCATGAGTGAGCCAAGCGCCATGGAGGACGTTGCCGCCACCGCATCAGCTGGTGAGACTTCCAAGTCTCCCCTGGTTACCAGGTCTCAAAAGAGGAAAGGAACATAGACGACGCAATCTACGGACCCCAAGGAGAATGTAAAGAAGGACACTGGAGGCTCATCTCCCAAGAGGCTCAAGCAAACAGTGACAACAACAGAAGTGCAGCCTACCTTGCTTCTCCCTGCCCCTCCTGGTGCACCACCCGCTTCTCAGGCTATGGTCACCTCATCTCCGCCGGCAGTGGACATCTTTGTCCATCTCGCCCCGTCCCCCACAATCAGGTCAATGATCGTTATTGACTCCTCTTCCAACATGACCACTTCCCCTTCCTCTTCTGCTGCCATGTCACCTATTACATCCCTCCCTCTGGCTACAATTACATCGCCCGTTCCCATCGCCGCCATGCCTGAGGCCCTCACTAGACATATGCAGAACATTCCCCCTGAGCTCTCACAAATATTGATGAACCCCGCTCTCCAAGCGGCCCTTGCCCAAGTCCTCGTGACGGCTCAGCCTTCACAACCGCCAACAGGGCCGCCAGCCATGGAGGCTACCATGCAAATCTCAGAGAAGTTGGAGGAGCAGGAACGGGAAGCTTCGAAGCCCATAGAGGAGGAGGCTGATGATTATTACGAGCACCCCGAGTATGAACACAGGACCATCAACAAGGTGGCTTATAAAGAAGAAGAGACAGGCTCTTCTGAGAGCGGAAATGAAGAAGATGGCTCAGGTGCCAAGGAGGTTATCCAAACATTTGATGAGGACCTTCAGGAGGAGTTGACGCAACAGTTAAAGAGCATTGGGGAGGAGGCTGAGAAGTCACCACATGATGAAGAAGGGGAGCCGCCAAAAGAGTAGCAGATGAAAGATATCACCCAGTTCGAAACTCATACTGTCCACCAGGCTACCCGTCAAGCGCCTCGTATTTTATCGCGACTCCAACGAAGAGGAGGAGGAAGCTACCACGGATAAGGAAGAGCCCCAAAAGGAAAATGAGGCAGAAGTCTTGCCTATAATTGAAAAGGGTGAGGGCAGCCATGATGCACCCAAGGACAAATCTGCCATGCCCGATTTGTTGGAGAAATAGCTTGAAAAGACTACTCTTGTTCTGAAGGACCCGAGGGCAAGATTGGAAGCCATCTTGGCTCGATCCCTGACCACAACAAAGAAGGAGAAGAAGCCTAAGGTCCATTCCAAGATAACGATGGACACTTCCAGCTCCCGAGCAGTGCAAGTTGCCATGCCTACAGTTGGCCAGGAAGGCGTTGGCTATAATATCTCCACCATCAACTTGGGGACAACAACTAGGGAGCAGAAGGTTGAGCATCTGGAAGAATCGGTGGCCACAGTGGTACATCTGATCAAGCAAGACAAGGTCACCAAGGACGAGCTCAAGGCATAAGCTGCTGCCCTAACTGACTACATTCAGCAATGGTCCTCAATAGATGACCTGCCCACCACCTCCACAGCCGCACCGCAGCTGCTCTCCAAAGAACAGATAGATAAACTGGAAAGAAGGAAGAACTTGGTGAAGACCACTGATGATTGGTTCCAACAGGTCGTAAGCATCAAAAATGAGGGGATCAACAGGGCTGCGCAAATAGCCAATAAGTTCTTGGACCTGACCCAATCCCTGGAAAGCACGAAGAAGCTTTACACCAATTTCCCTACAATTTACAACTCTGCCTTCCCAAGGGTTGAACCCATCCTCCAGATGTCTGAGAGCACATGGGAAGAGAAGCTAGAACTAAAGAAAGAAGATCATTGGCTGGTGCATGTATGGCGCAGAGACCTCGACAACCGAAAGGAGAGGCTAGAGCAAATCCTGGGTAGGGTGGATCTGGATGTTGCGTGGATCAAAGAAATCCAGGCAAAATGCACCGAGTATCTCAAGCTAATAATGGGCTATGATATGCCCATGGTGCAAATGGATGCTGAGAAGGTGAAGTCATACTTCCATGAGAGGATGAAGGACGGGGCAGCCGAAGAAATCACCACGGAATTCCTAAGTTTGCTGCCCATGCCTTCGATCGATCAGAGCTATTCAGAGACCAAGGCTCGAAGTATGATGAAGACTGGAAAAGGCTGGAGGATAATGTCAAGGAATGGAGCTACTAGGCATTAAGATGCGAAATCATCGAGGTAGATAAGCTCCAGGCCATCATCCTCAAGTATATAGAGCACGCAGCTTCCAAGAAGCAAGGGGACAGCCCAACCAAAGAAGAAGACTACCCTGAAGAGTAGCTACAGCCAAGAGGACAACAATTAGCTACAGGATGAAAGAGCAATAGTGTCATCCACTAGATGACAAAATAGGGAAGAAACAAAAAATATTTTTAAATTGTAAATCTATTTGGGGGTAGGTGAAACCCTATTTTGTAATGAATCTTGGCCACACAATTGTAATGAATCTTGGCCATTCATTTATCTTTTGGAAAACTATAAATAGAACACTCCCCTCATTTGCAAAAGGAGAGTTGAGTTGTTGTAAATGCATGCTGCTGAAATTTATAAGAAATATCATTGACTTGGTGTATTTCCTTGATTTCTCTCTTGCCATTTGATTCATTTCTCCAAGTTCACATGTTTAGTTTAGATCTTGTGGCTGTTTAATTAGTTGTTTACTGTATTTAGTTAAATCTGAGGAATGTTGTTTGGTGTTTGTAAAAATTCCTGCATTGTTGATGATCCCTTAGTCCATACTTTTTGCTGTTTGCTGAAGGTAGATAGCTGTGCAAAGTTAGCCTGGACTTGATTTGAAGCTGCCCCAAACATTTATCTCTAATTCATGCATGTATATGGTGGATGAAGGATCAAATATCTACAGCCCATAGAAAATAGCAAATTTTCATGATACTATGAAATCCCTGGTTAAGTTGGATATTGTTTTGAGGGATTGTCCATTGCAGGGACTCCATTGTCACTATTCATTGCAAGCTTTAGACTTAGGAACTTTTCTCCTCCTTCGCCCTTTTCTTTTTTTTAGAAACTGAACAATAACAAAGTTCATTACACATTGTAAAGCCAAATCCAACAACTAAATGGAGTCCAAGATTGTTGTTTGAACCTACAGCCGATGCATAACAACCTTCTAGCCTAGGGATTTCATTTGAAGATCCAACTTCATACTTTATGTCCACACCTTGTATTTTCTATAAGACCGCCTTGTGATTCCAGCAAATCACATCAAACTACTGAGGTATCTAAGCATTGTCATGACCTGACACCCGAGAGACCTTGGGATAGTGTTCTGAAAATCGATTGTGGGATATTGTCTTTCAAGAGAGGTAGTGCACTTATGCATTGCCTATGTTGAGGAGTGCATAAAAACATCATCAACAGAACTGACACTAGGAGGGCATTGGCAAAAATACTAAGTCGAAAGAGAAAGTAAAGCTGGATCGGATCGTATCATTCTCCCTGGAGAGATTCTAGAGAGTTTTGCGATCAACTCCAAACAAGGGAGAATTTGAAGAGTTGCAGCCTCCCATGAGGGCAAAATGAGCACAAGGAAGCAGCACCGCCTCTTCCTCTTCCTCCATTCCATCCACCTCCATTTCACCCCCACCTTCATTTGGCTAGCCCTCATCTTCCACCCAACCACCTCAAACAGTATTTGCACATCTTACCTCCTGTAGCCAGGGGTTCGCTCCCTTCCCCACCCTTTCAGCCCAAGGCGCAGCCAAGACAGCCATAGCTCAGGGGCAGCCCCAAATTGCTGTTGTGTTGCAAATAAAACCTCAAATTCCTGTTTTCCAACAGCAAGTGCCACCTCTGCCTCCCCCATGGCTTGGCTTGCGCATAACCCTTCGCCGATACATTTTGCGGTCTACAATGATATGCCCAAGAATCCAGAGGGCTTTTGTTCGAAGTTCCATCCGTGAGACATGCAAAGAATAGCTGATGAGCATATTAAGATATTTGAAACGATGATCACCGAAATGCAAGTGGACCATGAAGACGTTGCATGTCACCTCTTTCCGCATTCATTAGGAGAAGAGGCCTTTTACTGGTACATCAATCTGCCGAGGGGATCTATCACCTCATGGAATCTAATGAAGAATTCCTTTCTACAGAAATACAAGATCCCTGTCAACCCTGCAGACGTTTACCAATAGTTCATGTCTATCAGAAGGGAGGTCAACGAACCTATCGGCTCCTTCAATGACCGCTTCCATCGGGCTCACATGAGGCTTTAGGATCTGTACGTCCATAATGATGCGAAAGCTCTTTCAGTCTACTATGTGGCCCTGGACAATCTTACGTCGGCCTTGGTGAAAAGGATGCGCCCACTGCCCGCTACCCTACTAGCCGCCTATGCGGAAGCCGTTGTGGCCAGTGCGGATTTGGGGCAAAATATCTCTGGCCCGTTGCCCTCTTTGGGGCCGGTAGCCCATCCGATGTAGATTTAAGGGCTCAATCAGGCGTTTGCTCACCAAACCCCTCTAATGAACTAGGTGCCTCAATTTCCTATGGTTCCCCATCTGGGGCAACCGTTGAACTATGCACCTACCGTGACTTCCTATTTGTAGCCTCAGCCCCAGTACAACTATTCTCAGATGGCTCCACAACAACAAGCGTATGCCCAACAGCCCCAAGCACCATTGTACTTGTCGGGACCATATTTTTCTCTAGCCTATCAAAATCAGCCGGCGGCCCTGCCTGATTTTCTCCAAAACCCGGCCCGGTCGCCGGGGGGTGCGACCGAGAAGGACAAGCTAGAGGAACTAATGAAAATAATCAAAAAAATGTCCACGGAGGTGACGCATCTGAAGAATCAGAATAACCAGTTCTAGGCCTCCCAACGTAACTTCCAAACCAATCTCAACAGGGACAGTCGAGAGTCTCGGGACAATAGAGACAATAGAGATAATCGGGAAGTAGGCACCTCCTCGGGGCAAAATTATGAGAGGGGGCATAATTCCAATCAAAATACAGAAATAAGACCTTCTCAGAGGAAAAATCACACATGGAACACCAGGCCCAACAACGGTGGTGTTTCCACCCCATTTGGTCAACTGGCAAGCAACGACAAAACATCCAGCGATGTATATTTGGCCGAGGCAGCCCTGTCTGGATGGTGCCAACTTCACAAAACCAGCAGGCATTCTGAGCTAGATTGTCCTCAGTTCTAAACAGCTGCCGAAATCTTCCAGGTGGAGGTACAAAATGCTGTCAACAATGTCAATTGCAGGGACATCATCCCATCTGAGCCCTATGATTCTTCGTGTCTGGTGGTCAATCAGGCACCATTTCTGTGAGGCAACCACAACGAGCCCGAAGTTGAGCCTACTCTTGTTGAGGATGAGAAAGCGCAAGAGGTAAGTAATGAACAAACTTTGGCTCAACTTTTTGATTCAGTAGATAATTGTCTGGTAGATGAAGAAGAATCATTTATAGATGAGTTCCACATGTTCCATCAATGATCTAGCCCCTATTTCCTTAGAAATAGGCAAGCGGGTGGACCCTTCACAACTTCTACCCCACCAAACAACTTCGCCACCCTGCCTAATCTGAATGCCAGCAATAACCCGGGGCTCCCTCATATACCCGCCCAATATCTCAACAAGAACCAATCCCAAAACCAACCGCAAAGTCAACCTTAGGGCCAACCCCAAAATCCGCCTAGGCAAACCAAGATTCAAACCCCTAGTTCTGCTATAGGCCAAGCTTTTAGTTTCGAAATTGAGCAGATGGGCGAGTATGTAGCAGAAGAGTTTAAGAAGGTAAAAATTAGTTTATCAGCCTTCGAATTACTCAAAGTTCCTGCCATGAGGCATGGCTTCTTCAGGGTTCTGAATGGGACTCTGTCCTCTAATACGATACAAGAGACCCCAGCTAAGAGGGTAACCTTTGAAGAGCCTAGGAAAGAACCTGAGATACGGGAGAATACTGAAGGAAGGAATGATGCCTCCGTAAACCAGTCATCAAGTAGGCGAATCGAAAAACAGCCAGAAAGGGCCACCAAGTAGTTTTCTAAGGATCAGCAATATAAGCAAACCAGGGATATGGGCAGTGATAGGAACAAAGGTCAGGTAGCTCAAATGGACACACCTATAGGCATCCTCCAAGGGAGACCAGAAACTCCCCCTTTTCTGACCACCATTAGGATCTTTGGGAAGAACTTGCACAACTACTTACTTGATTCAGGAGCATCTGCCAACGTCATGCCCTTGGCTGTATGCAAGGCTCTTGGCATCACCCCCACGCCTTTAAAGAGAAAGGTGACCCAGCTGGACAAAACAGAGATCAACATCGTAGGCGAAATAAATTGCATTCCCATGCAGGTTGTCGTAGACCCACGAATACAGCAGGTCATCGATATCCAAGTGGCAGAAATTCCCGATGCTTACGGCATTATTTTGGGAAGGGAGTTCACTAAGGCATTGAATGGATATACCGCCACAGATCTTTCTCACATGTGGCTGCCATGGAAGGGGCTGCCAAATCAGATCCGTATCGACCGTGAACCCCGTATGAAGTATATGATCACGGAATACAATAATCCCAGCGAGGTGTTGTTCGCCGAGACCGATTGCTTACCAAAATGAGCTTGAGCTTCAAGAAAAATATACAGATGAAGTATTACTAGTGTTGTGCAGTCCCTCGACAGATTTCGTGCGAATGCCACCAGATACAAAAATGTTGGCAGAAGATGATGATGAGCTGGATAAGGATGACAACTGGGGACTACTCGATGGCTTCCAGGAGTTCATGGAAAAATGTGCAAGGGATCAGCTCAGTCTGGGAGCTAGAATGAATTTCTAGGATCTCTTATTGCTAAACTAGTGTAGGGTCCACAATGCTGCCCACTCTGAATTTGATTGTTGCCTATGCCAAGCAGCAGTGGCCAATATTCAAAAATCAGCTGCCCCCCAAACAGAAACGCCAAAGTGGACACTGGAAAAACTGTCTATTGATCACCGTCTTAAACTGGAAAACTCCCCTAAGATCCCAGGGCTCGCCGTCCATTCGAAAGCGAATGAAAGCTCAATCAGACCTGAAGGTAAGGAATCTTTCGCGTGCTGGATGCTCTGATTTGATGGATCGAAGTCAAGGCAAGGAGCTAGAGTGGGGATTGAACTCATCAGTCCAACGGGTAAGACATTTCTTGCTGCCCACCGATTGCAATTTTATTACACTAATAACATAGCGAAATACGAGGCCCTAGTCCTTGGCCTTCTTATGGCCTTGAAGAAAAATATAAAAGTGCTACAAGTTTTTGGGGATTCCGCACTCGTAGTCAAGTAAGTCAGGAAGTTATACTCCTGCCATGATCGGAGACTCACGAATTACAGGAATAGGGTCTGGGATCTCTTAGAGGGTCTAGATGCATTCAACATATAATTGATCCCTCATACTCAGAATCATACAGCTGATACCTTGGCTCAAGCAGCTAGCACATTGCAGCCCCTCTCTTTGTCTGGGCTCAAGAAATTCACTGTTGAGCTAACATTTAAGCCATCGGTCTCAGATAATGTTACTCACCTACAGGTCTTCAATGATGATAAGCATATCCTCTAGTTCATCACAAGTTCTGACGTCTTCGCAGCTCAAATAATCGATGAAACTGATTTGTAGGAAGCTGAATTGGACATAGAAGGGGTCATCAACCTTAAAACCAACACAATCCCAAGAGGTATGGTTCAGTTGGAACACATATTTGATTTGGATCAGATCAAAGATCAGAATATGCAAACGAAAAAGGAGGCCATCAGTAACCAGTGCAATGCACACAACCTTGGAACAGCCGAGGAGATCAAGAATATTTTTATTGGCAAAGTGTGCATGCCGGAGTAAAAGAGAGGGATCACGGATGCGTTACAAAAATACCATGACGTGGTGGCATGGAGCTATGAAGATTTAAAAATATATGACACCTCTGTCATTACTCACACCATCCCTCTTAAGACGGAAGTGAGGCCATTCCGTCAGCGGCAGCCCCTTATCAATGCCTTGCTGGAACCTGTCATTTACAAGGAGGTGAAGAAATTGCTTTCAGCAAGAATCATCTTCCCAGTCCAGCATTCCACGTGGGTGGCTAACATGGTCCCGGTCAGGAAAAAGAATGGAGAGATTAGGCTGTGCGTAGATTTTTGCAATCTAAATCGCGCCTCGGAGAAAGATAACTATCCAGTGCCTTCGCTGGATGTGGTGCTACAAATCGTTAATGGCTCCCAGATGATGTCCTTCCTCGAAAAATACTCTGGGTATAACCAGGTAATGGTGCAATATAAGGATCGTCACAAGACAACATTCACCACTAAGTGGGGAACGTTCACATACAGAAGAATGATGTTCAGACTCATCAACGCTGGCACCACTTTCCAACGCGCCATGGATATTTCCTTCAAAGACCTAATTGGCAAATGCATAATCATCTACATGGATGATTTGACCGTATTCTCTAAGAAGCGGGGTGATCACATCTCCGATTTATGTAAGGTATTTCAAAGATGTAGGGAGTTCGGGGTTTCCCTAAACCCCAAGAAGTGCATTTTCAGGGTGACTAAAGGCAGGCTGCTTGGGCACATCATTTCGGAGCAAGGAATCTCCATTGATCTTGAGCGCATCGAGTCCCTACTCAAGATTCAGCCCCCGGGTAGCAAGAAGGAATTAAAATATTTCTTAGAAAAGATCAACTTTGTCTAGAAATTCATCACAGGTTTCGCAGAAATTGTCAAACCTCTCAATGCCATGCTCAAACAAAACGCCAAAGTTGAATGGATGCCGAACGCTAAACAATCCTTCGAAGAAATCAAATGAGCCATTGCTGAGGCACCTGTGTTGGTTAGCCCAGATTATCTGAAGCCGTTCTATATCTACTCCTTTGCTTCAGAGCACTCCTGTGCTAGCATGTTGACCCAGAAGGACGACGAAGGAAATGAGCATCCTATCACCTTCATGAGTGCTCCCCTAAAAAATGTTGAATTACATTACCACAACATAGAAAAGTAGGCATACGCTCTCATCAGAGGAGTGAAAAAATTTAGACACTACATTCTACGCAATAAGGTGTTTGCCATTGCCCCCAACCCAGCAGTCAAGACGTTGCTCATGCAAAATGAATTGGGCGAACGAAGGGCTAAGTGGGTCACCCTGCTATAAGAGTATGATATGGAAATCCAACCAATGAAATTGGTAAGATGGCAGGCACTCACCCATACAATAGCCAAAACAGCAGTAGAGGCTGGACCTGAACTCACGGTACAACAATACTAGCTTGAAGATGTCTCCCCGAGAGAATGGTACCAGGATGTCATTTATTATCTGCTGAATCACAAGTGTCTGCCGCATCTACAAGGAGTCCAGAAGAGGGCCCTGAGATTGAAAAGTAATGGTTATATGTTGCAGGGTTCTATTCTCTATAAGAAGAATCATGAGGGCGTTTATCTAAGATGCCTTGGTAAGGAGGAAGTAGAACGCGTTCTGAGGGAGTTTCACAATAAATTTGGTACAGGCCACGGCTCGGGTCCTTCTATAGCACATCAAATATTGAGAGCAGGGTACTATTGGCCAACCGTCTTCAAGGATTCCCATTGCCATGTTCACTCTTGTCACACTTGTCAGACCACTGCCACCAGGGAGAGGAATGTTGTTGTCCCACTGCAGCCCATTCTGGAGGTAAGGCCTTTTATGCAATGGGGTCTCGACTTCATCGGTCCGGTAAGCCCTCCATCATCTGCGGGACACAGGTATATTCTTACCACTATTGATTATTGTACTAGATGGACAGAAGCAATAGCATGTAAGCAATGTACGACTGAAGTAGTTACCAATTTTCTAGAAAGTTTCATTTTAAATCATTTTGGCTACCCGTATGCTTTGGTATGTGATAATGGACCTGCCTTTGCTTCATTAAAATTTGCTAGTTAGGCGTTTGACTATGGGATTGCCCTCAAATTCTCATCCAATTACTACCCTCAGGGCAATGGCCTTGCCGAATCCATGAATAAGAATTTGATTACTATGATCAAGAAGCTGCTAGATAGGAATCCCAAAGACTGGCATACCCAGCTCCGTTTTGCCCTTTGGGCTGATCACACCCACCACAAGGCTGCCCTTGGTGATTCTCCATTCCACCTTGTCTATGGCCTTGAGCCTATATTCCCCATCCACCTGAAGATTCCTACTCTTCAGTTCATCAACGATTTTTATGAGGGAGGAGATCATAGGGAAGCTCGGTTAGCCGAGCTCTTATATTTAGAGGAAGTCCGAAACCGCGCAATAGAAATTTTTTCCAAATATCAGGGCGTAGTTAAGAGATGGTTCGACCGCCGAGCCAAAATCAAGGCCTTTAGAATTTCAGATTTGGTCTTGTATTGGGACAAGGCCCATAAGAAGAAAGGGGGACACAACAAATTCGACAAGCTCTGGCTTGGCCCCTTTCAAATAGCTGAGATTTTGGGAGATAATGCCTTCCGCTTAAAGACTTTAATCGGTGAGAACGTCCCGTTGCCGGTCAATGGGTAGCACCTGAAGCATTACTTCCAAGCTTGAGCTCCTTCGAGCTCTTTGTTGTAAATACCTGTACATAGGTTAGGATAGTTGCTTTCTTGCTTGTTTGCCAACTGTTTGCGTCACCTTTTTGCTTTCTCCCTCCCGGCGGTTTTGTTTCAGAAGGTGTTTCCTGCTCCTCTGCGGTGGCCGTGCTTGCTTGATAAGCGGTTCACTTTGCTGTCCACTCTTTGTGTTCTTTGGCTAAACATTCACTCTAGACTATTGGTCTTTGCAAAGCTGTCCGTGAATGATTTCTTTGTCTGAACTCTGCCCAGAACTTGACCCTTCGCCAGATCTTCTTACCACATCTCGGATCTCGCACAAATTACA
>VDFB02162655.1:64234-77976 GCA_007258455.2 Sequoia sempervirens
CCGTCGCCTCGCGTCCCTCCGGCCTCCCGGTCTCGAAATCTTTGCCGCCGCCGCTGACTTAATTTGAATTTTACCAACTTTTGGCGTGGCCGTACCAGCATTTATTGCAGCATTAATGACGCCTGGAGTATGTAATGCCCAAACTCGCCAGTCATTTTCATTGTTTGAATTGAAGTGAATTGGAGTAGCGATCAACTGGAGCTCACTGCCTTCTGCAACGTCTCGATTGTCAGCATCAAATTCGCTCCGACGATCCCCAGTAGACTTCACGCCTCACCATTTAGCGTATCTGAGGTAGGCCGTCCCCGTGTGCCCTCCCATCTTTTTTTCATCATTTCGGGGGATTTAAGTAATTGAACAATGAATTAAATTGGCATAAAACTAAAGAACGTCAAATCACGCCCATAACCCATGTCTTGGAAATTGCGGAAACCTTTCGCAGTTGCCCTTGCCGCCGATTCAAAACTTTTCAATCGCGCGGCCATTCTATGCACAGGGCAATCCGTCCTCCCGGGTCCGAACCCCGTATTCGCCATCAAAACTCAAAATCCAAACCCTCACCGACGCGATCCTCCTCCCCGGGCCTGGTCCGTCGGACTTCCTCCGTCGGGTTTCTTCGTGCCTTTCGCCGGGCTTGAACAACCAAAACGCTCTGCCTCCCCGGTTCCTGGATTCTGGCGGCTACTCCGCCATTTAAACTTGAAACTCAGCTCACGTCCTTCGTTCCTTCTGGGCCCGACCGTCAAGAGTTCGATCCCTGGAACTCCGTGACGGTTCCGCCGACCTCGATGGCGGAGCCCTGTCTGCGCCGCACCCTCCGGTCCCCGCCTGCCTCTGCGCCGCCATGGCCTTAATCTTTTGCAACCGCTACCTTCGCGCTCCCGGGCCCTGGTGGCCGGACTTCAATTTTTGGAGGTTAGTGAGTCTCTTGCCATGGGCTCTTCGGCTTCGTCTGTCCGTCCGTCAGACCTTGGCTGCCAGACTTCCGCCCTCAAAGATCCTCCTCTTGCCCGCCGCTACTTTTATGGAATTTCTTCGCCGTCTGTTCGGACGCCGGAGCCCGGACCTCCTGTTGCCGTCTCACTTTGTCGAAATCCTCGCATCACTTCGGGGCCTTCCAGGCCTAGCCATCCAGAGTTCTATCCCCGAAACTTCGTGACAGTTCCGCTGACCTCGACGGGGGAACCCTGCCGGCGCCCGGCCCTTCGGGCCCTGAGTGGTTCCTCGCCGTCGCCATTGGGCGGTACAAAAATATGTCAAACTGTGAATATCTCGCGGCGGCCATCATCTCGCTTCACCCTGACATCCGGGCCCTGGCATTACCCTCGCCGTTGCCGCTAAATAATGTGCAAATCTTCTGATGCCAACCTTTGATGGCTTCCCACCATCCGGACCCCGGGCCTCTTTTTTCTGTTGCCGTTCAAATTTGTCTAGGATCTCCCGGTAGCCATCACCTTGCGTCTTCCCGGCCATCGGGCCCCGCCTTGCTGAATGCCACCTGCCCTAAATTTCATATCTCATGTTGGCCGTCCTTTCACTGCCCGGACTTCCGTCGCCGGACTTCTGTCTGCCCTCCGCCGTTGCTAGCTGCCTTCTCCTGCCTAATTTCTGGCTTTAAACCTTTGGTGCCCATTTAATCGATCGAAACAAGCTCAAAACCACAATCTGACTTCGACCCATCTCCTAAAAATTTGCTGATCTCCATCACAGGCCTCCTAAAACATTGAAATTTGGCCAAGGAGGGTCTCCAGGAACTTTCGGTTGCATTCTCCCTTCCAGATAGCATTCCTGCTAGGGAAGTCCGGCCCTCCATGCCTGGATTGTCCAAACGCCCTGAAACGAAGATCGATATCATCTAAGGATGAAATCTATGATATATTTGAATGATTATTTAGATGATATGCTCAAGATATGGACTAACATGAACGTTGTTGATTTTTTTTTGCGCTTACTTCGCCCTTTGCTTGCAGGATATATGGAATCAGCTACAGGAACTTCAGGGGCCTCCACTAAAAAGGATAAGGGCAAGAAATCCGGAAGGGCCGCTCGGGGAAAAGAAGATAAGGATTAGATGAAGTTTTAGTTTTAGGGTGACCTGCTCCAGTCAAAGGTCTCAACAGAATGGAAGGAGATCTCGAATACCAACATCAGCCAGGTGGACATAGATGAGTTCACCCAAAGGATCAAGGTCGACCCTAAAACAAAGAATGCTAGATTAATACGTCAAAGTGGAATCACCAAGGCTGCCAGCTTCCTTCCCTCTCTGGTGGCAACCAAACTCGTAATGGCTTGCCGAAAAGCCTACCAAATGGACACTAAGACAATCGTGGACAAGGAGGGGAACATCCTCATCGACATGTCGCCAGAAGGAATCACAAAAACATTCCACCTTCCCACATTCCCACACATGGAGGTCCCCACTTTGGAACAGTGCCAAGCGGCATGGGATGCCAGTCCGTTAGGGTGCAAGAATTCTATTAACCTCTACTGGCTTAAGGAGAGACGGGGCAGCACTGCAAAGGTTCCCCAAGAGCTGTTCTGCAGTGACTTCCATGAAGATTATCATGACTTGGTGACCATGCTAAGCAGGGTCATGGGTCTCCCGGCAGCCGCCTACTTCCAAGAATGGATGGCATATTACATTGAATAGATCCTGTGAGGGAACGAAGACGTTAACACCAAGACCTCATTTGACTGGGGAGGCATCATCAGCAACTGCTTCCACGAGCAGTTTGTGAATGTTATGAAAAGCTCTAAGTTTGACATGACCTCCTACCTGGTATACTCCCTGGCAGAATAAAGACAATACAGTTGGTTGTTTGTGGTGCCAGACTAGGGGCACAGGCGAGGGCTTAAGCCTTTTGACAAGTACCCTCAGCTTCAATACTATAACTTTAAGAAGGAGTACTGCCGGGTTAACGATGCCTTCATAGGCCACATCATCAGATTAATTGTCAGAGACTTCGAAAGGAGGGTTCCTCACAGTGCCAGGGCACTCCTAAGGGAGTATGCCTTCCTATATATCCAATTCCCCAAGTTCACCTACATCTGTGCCCAGGGATTCACGGAACAGCCAAACAAGTTGCCAAGGTACCCAAATGACATGATCATTCTCCTAGAGCTTTCCCGATAGCTCCAACACATTCAAACAATCTTCGGCAACAAGCACGTAGCAGGGATCCCCTATCCCATGACCCTTGGCTAGGGCCAGTATCGACTGCAGACATCCCAATGCGCTGCCAACTCTGAGAAAGAGCTTAAAGAATATAACTTTGACTGGTACATAGCTCACCCACGAATGGACCCACATGGCCATGTCAGGAAGGCGCTAGGGCCAGGATATGCTCACCAATACCACGTCGAAGACTTCTAGGTAGACTGCCAAGATGACAAGGAGGTCCGCATGAGACTACATGCACATGACCGTACAGTTCCTGAGAAGAGTGCAACTGTTCTAGGTACCAGACCAACTCGAGGAAGATGAGTCCACCCTTATGCATTCAAGGTACTCGGCAGTTACCAACCTGGAAATCCCCTCCATAGACTGGGACGAGCAAGAGGTCGACGACCTAGACACAATCACCCAGCCAATCATAACTCGCACTAAGGAGTGGGTCGATGGGCAGGTGGCACAGCTGGGGCAACAAGGAGTGGTCCTAACATATGAGGTGCTCAAGAGTGAGCCAAGTGCCGCAGAGGATGTTGCTACCACTGCATCAGCTGGTGAGACTTCCAAGTCTCCCCCAGTTACCAGGTCTCAAAAGAGGAAAGGAACACAGACGGCGCAATCTGCAGACCCCAAGGAGCAAGCAAAGAAGGACACGGGAGGCTCATCTCCTAAGAGGCTCAAGCAAACAGTGACAACAACAGAAGTGCAGCCTACCTTGCTTCTCCCTGCCCCTCCTGGTGCACCACCCGCTTCTCAGGCTATGGTCGCCTCATCTCCACCGACAATGGACATCTCTATCCATCTCACCCCGTCGCCCACAACCGGGTCAGTGATCGTTATTGACTCCTCTTCTGGCATGACCACTCCCCTTCCTCTTCTGTTGCCATGTCACCTATTACATCCCTCCCTCTGGCTACAATTACATCGCCCGTTCCCGTCGCCGTCATGCCTGAGGCCCTCACTAGACATATGCAGAACCTTCCCCCTGAGCTTTCACAAATACTGATGAACCCCACTCTCCAAGCAGCCCTTGCCCAAGTCCTCGCGACGGCCCAACCTTCACAACCGCCAACAGGGCCGCCAGCCATGGAGGCTACCATGCAAATCTTAGAGAAGTTGGAGGAGCAGGAATGGGAAGCTTCGAAGCCTATAGAGGAGGAGGCTGATGATTATTACGAGCACCCCGAGTACGAACACAGGACCATCAATAACGTGGCTTATAAGGAAGAAGAGACAGGCTCTTCTGAGAGCGGAAATGAAGAAGATGGCTCCGGTGTGAAGGAGGTTATCCAAACATTTGATGAGGACCTTCAGGAGGAGTTGGCGTAGCAGTTAAAGAGTGTTGGGGAGGAGGCTGAGAAGTCACCACATGATGAAGAAGGGGAGCCTCCAAAAGAGCAGCAGATGAAAGATATCACCGAGGCCGAAACTCATGCTATCAAGAGCCCCAAGGCCGAGGCTGTGGAAGTGAAGAAGGAAGAGGAGACAGCAAAGGGAGATAGTCCCACCCGAATATTGTCCACTAGGCTGCCCGTCAAGTGCCTTGTCTTTTATCGCGACTCCGACGAAGAGGAGGAGGAAGCTACCATGAAGAAGGAAGAGACCCAAAAGGAAAAAGGAGGCAGAAGTCTTGCCTATAACTGAAAAGGGTGAGGGTAGCCATGATGCACCCAAGGAAAAATCTACCATGCTCGACTGGTTGGAGAAACAGCTTGAAAAGACTACTCCTGTTCTGAAGGACTCGAGGGCAAGATTGGAAGCCATCTTGGCGTGATCCCTGACCACAACAAAGAAGGAGAAGAATCTTAAGGTCCATTCCAAGATAACGATGGACGCTTCTGGCTCCCGAGTAGTGCAAGTTTCCATGCCTACAGTTGGCCAGGAAGGCGTTGGCTATAATATCTCCACCATCGACTTGGGGACAACAACTAGGGAGCAGAAGGTTGAGCATCTAGAAGAATCGGTGGCCATAGTGGTACATCTAATCAAGCAGGACAAGGTCACCAAGGACGAGCTCAAGGTGCAAGTTGCTACCCTAACCGACTACATTCAACAATGGTCCTCAATAGACAACCTGCCCACCACCTCCATAGCCGCACCGCAGCTGCTCTCCAAAGAATAGATAGATAAACTGGAAAGAAGGAAGAACTTGGAGAAGACCACTGAGGATTGGTTCCGACAGGTCGTAAGCATCGGAAACGAGGGGATCAACAGGGCTGTGTAGATAGCCAATAAGTTCTTGGACCTGACCCAATCCCTGGAAAGCACGAAGAATCTCTACACCAATTTCCCTACGATTTACGACTCCACCTTCCCATGGGTTGAAGCCATCCTCCAGATGCCTGAGAGCAAATAGGAAGAGAAGCTAGAATTAAAGAAAGAAGATCATTAGCTGGTGGATGTATGGTACAGAGACCTCGACAACCGAAAGGACAGGCTAGAGCAAATCTTGGGTAGGGTGGATCTGAATGTTGCGTGGATCAAGGAAATCTAGGCAGAATGCACCGAGTGTCTCAAGCTAATAACGTGCTATGATATGCCCATGGTGCAAATGGATGCTGAGAAGGTGAAGTCATACTTCCACGAGAGGATGAAGGACGGGGCAGCCAGAGAAATCACCACAGAATTCCTAAGTTTTGCCGCCCGTGCCTTCGATTGATCAGAGCTATTCAGAGACCAAGGCTCGAAGTATGATGAAGACTGGAAAAGGCTGGAGGATAACTCCAAGGAATGGAGCTACCAGGCATTAAGATGTGAGATCATCGAGGTAGATAAGCTCCAGGCCGTCATCCTTAAGTATATAGAGCACAAAGCTTCCGAGAAGCCAGGGGACAACCCAGCCAAAGAAGAAGACTACCCTGAAGAGTAGCTACAGCCAAGAGGACAGCAATTAGCTATAGTACGAAAGAGCAATAGTGTCATCCACTAGATGATGAAATAGGGAAGAAACAAGAAATGTTTTTAAATTGTAAATCTATTTGGGGGTAGGTGAAACCCTATTTTGTAATGAATCTTGGCCACACAATTGTAATGAATCTTGGCCATTCATTTATCTTTTGGAAAACTATAAATAGAGCACTCCCCTCATTTTCAAAAGGAGAGTTGAGTTGTTGTAAAGGCATGCTGCTGAAATTTATAAGAAATATCATTGACTTGGTGTATTTCCTTAATTTCTCTCTTGCCATTTGATTCATTTCTCTAAGTTCACATGTTTAGTTTAGATCTTGTGGTTGTTTAGTTAGTTGTTTACTGTATTTAGTTAAATATGAGGAATGTTGTTTGGTGTTTGTGAAAATTCCTGCATTGTTTATGATCCCTTAGTCCATACTTTTTGCTATTTGCTAAAGGTAGATAGCTGTGCAAAGTTAGTCTGGACTTGATTTGAAGCTGCCCCAAACATTTATCTCTAATTCATGCATGTATATGGTGGATGAAGGATGAAATATCTGCAGCCCTTAGAAGATAGCACAATTTCCATGATACTGTGAAATCCCTGGTTAAGTGGGATATTGTTTTGAGGGATTGTCTATTGCAGGGACTCCATTGTCACTATTCATTGCAAGCTTTAGACTTAGGAACTTTTCTCCTCCTTCACCCTTTTCTTTTTTTTTAGAAATTGAACAATACCAAGGTTCATTGCACATTGTAAAGCCAAATCCAACAACTAAATGGAGTCCAAGATTGTTGTTTGAACCTACAGCTGATGCATAACAACCTTCCATCCTAGGGATTTCATTTGAAGATCCAACTTCATACTTTATGTCCACACTTTGTATTTTCTGTAAGACTGCCTTGTGATTCCTACAAATCACATCAAACTACTAAGGTATCTAAGCACTGTCATGACCTGACACCCGAGAGACCTTGGGATAGTGTTTTGCAACTTGATTGTGGGAGATTGTCTTACAAGAGAGGTAGTGCACTTATGCATTGCCTGTGTTGAGAAGTGCATAAAAACACCATCAACAATGACTAGGGAAAAAAAGCTTCACATGTCACAAAGGATATAATCTTGTATTTCAAAATGGTGGTTCTGAAATAAAAGAACGAAGATCTGGTATTCTAGTTCTTGTTGGAACAATGACGAAGGTAACATCTATCAAATCAAAGGTAATGGTGCAAAGCACTTTATGTCTCTAAACCATAGATTTTTGGCAACAATGCTCTTCTCTAGCTTTTTGAGGGTTTTTCACCTAAAAGGATAGAGGTAGGGCCAAAAATGCTAAAGGGTTCATTCAAATTATATTATGTATGATGTTTAAGCTAAATAAAGTGAACTAAATGCAAGTAAGTGATCTATATGAATGGTTATGGATGTAGAACTAAGATTTAAACTATGATATGCAAACAATGAACTAAGAATAGATAAAATGGAAAAAGGAAAGGGAAAGTCTGAATCAGAGTGCACCTGGGCAAGATTTGAGGAATTTGGAATGGTCTAAATATTTTCTGAAATTATCAAAAATCAATAGTTGGACTCATTTACCCAGGGTGGCAAATTAGTCCTGCTACTGGTGAAAAAATGTTAGAAGTGAGTTTCTGACTGTTGGGATCCAAAATATGACAAAACCTAGATTTTTAGTCTTAAGGTGGCACTCATTCACCATTGGTGGTGAATTAGTCCTCTCCCAAAATTATGAGAAATCAAGAGACAACTCTGCAACACCAGATTTGAAAATGTCTACTTGTTGGGTTATCAAAGTCAATTATACAAGAAACAGATAGAAAACCTTCTCCAAGCTTGAGATATGATTGATTTGACTTGAAGCACCTAGTTGAGTTTTTGACCAATCTTCAATCACCTAAATGGTTGTTAAATCTGCATACCTAGGTCTGCAAACACATATGCAAGAGGGAAAAAATGGTAAAGGGTTAGAAAATAGGGGTTTGCCTTGGTCAAACCCCTCTTTGGTAATCAAACCCTGAATAAAATAATGAAATGCAAGAGAATGACAAACAAATAATATGCAAATTCTATCAACTTACCAAACCCTTGTTGATGAAAATATGAAGTTGTGTCAATGGATGCTCCACAATTCTTGAATAATGCTTGATTTGATGTTGTAAGATGCTTCAATGCTTGAGTGAATAGGTGAATGAGTGAACTTGATGAATGGGGAGAGATATAAAATGAGGTGAAAATCACTTATTTATACACACTTATTCCTTAGTAACTCGTTAAAATCTCATCAGAGGGTGACATTAGGTGATTTTGAAAAAAATACATAAAGAACATTTAAAATATTTTAAAGTTGGAGCCAAGGGGGACTCATTCACCACCCATGTCGAATGGGTTCCACCTAGGACTTGAAAATGGGTGTCAAGAATTATCTTGTATTTAATGTTATTTGTTAGGCTTACATTCAAAAATGCACTTAATTAAAGCTTATAAGAGCATAAAAGGGTCAAATAAAGCATAAGAAAGGTGTAAATAGTGAACGCATTCCTAGAAAAAGATGAAATCTTGTTACAATACTTTACAACACTTCAAACTAGGACTTGATTAGTGATGAAAAGGTGACTTTTAGGTGAATTGCAATGAATAGAGTCTAGGAGAGTGTAGAAATGTTTTACAACACTTCACAACACCTTCACAAGATGTCATTATCTAAAGTTTAGTACCTAAATATTTATGTTCAAGCCATGTTACAACTTAAAATCAAAGAAAAATGGACCAAACATCATGAAACAAGACCTAAAAGGTCATGAAAATGAGAAGATCCCATTTTTCTATGATAGATTTAGCCCCCACTTTAGTGAGAGGATGAACTTACTTCAAACTCAGAGTAAAGTGGCCATGCACATTGAGCAGAGGGTTCAAATGCACTTATGTTAGCAAGATGGAATGACAACGATCAAGAGGGATGATCAAGCCCCCAGGATGAAGATCTCATGGAAAAATAAGCATAAGAACAAAGGAATACACAAATTTTGATAATCAGATGAAGCTTTGATCATCTGTCCAACTAGTTGTGGATCAGATCTAGGATGATTGAGAATGTATACTCACTTTGGGGTGACATAACTCATGATTATCCACTGGGTGAGAAGGACCAAGTATACTCAGTCTGGGGCCATGAAACTTCTAGTTATCCATGGGGTGAGAAATCCTAAAAAGGGGAGATACATACACTAGTTGGTATGCACTCACAAACACAAAGGTGGCTATGGGGAAAGTTGTGCCGCTAGATGGGCTTCCCACTCAACTATATAAAAGTTATACCTCTTCAGTTCATGCTTCATGAGACAAGAAAAGCTTCATATGCCTAGAAATCATGAACAAAAAGGAAGGTACCACAAACATGGAAGTTGTGTTATGCAAGGTGGAAAAATGTAAAATTTAAAATGCAAAAATGAAAAAATGAAAAAGATGTTCAAAAGAGTCTTGTTAAGTTCATGCAAGGTTTGTCACTTAAGGAACATTGTGTCTAATGTATCCAAAATAGGACCAATCAAAGAATAGTATATTCAAAACTTAGGGGATGTAGTGTGTTGCATTAGGCCACCAAGAGGAATGTAATATGCTAAGATAGATCACACTTATGAAGGACATCACACCCAATGTCATCCACAAAGTGATGAACGTGTTGTATGAAACAACAAGGCTACACTAGGAACCAATAATATAAATGAATTAATGGTAATGTACACCAACCACTTTAAAGGAATTTCTACACATTGTTTTGTGAGAAATTACTTTAAATTAGCAAAGGGGAGAAAATGGAAAAGGAAAAAAAACATGAGAGCCAACTTGGAAAGCCCTCTACCAAGTCATATGTTTCTAAGTTAGGCTGTGTTATGTCAATGAAAATGAAAAACAAAGAAAGGGAGTTTCCCCCCCAGAAAAGAGCACACCAAAAACATGGAAGAGACATTTTGGTCTCAACGCTTTGCATCATCCCCAAAAGGAAAACAGAAGAAAATGGGAAGAGAACAAAAAGGTAAAATAAAATGAAAAATATTTTGGGTCAACATGAAGGAGACATTGCGGTCACAATGCCTTGCATCATCCCTAAAAGGAAATTTTGGGTCAACATGGAAGAGACATAGGGTGTCTCTACACTTTGTGTCATCCCTAAAAGGAGAACACAAAACAAAAAGAGAAAATGACAAGGACTATTTGGGTCAACATGGAAGAGACATAGGCTATCTCTATGCTTTTTATCATCCCCAAAAGGAAAACATAAAAGAAAAAGTGAAAGAGGCAAGCCATGACATATAGAAGAAGAGAGATACAAACAAAAGAAGTGTACGACGAGAGAGAAAACATATGACACATGATATGAGGGAACACGATACACACATACAAGCAAAATAAAAGTAAAAGCTAAAGGAAAATAAATGCTAGAAGACTCATAAGGTGAATTCAAGTCACTAATACATTTGACTGCAAAATTCGATGAAACTGTCTGACGAAATATGTAAAATTTGATGTTCATCGGGTGCTTGTAAAATTTGATGTGTAATTTTCAATTTTTGAAAGTTTATCCCTGATGTTCAGTGAAATTTCGACAAACCTAGGGCTTGTCGAAATGTCGACTATCATTTTCGTCGAATTTTTGACAAACATGAAAAATAGAAAAAAAACAAATTTTGGTAGACATAAAGAAAAGTGAGTTCGCGCCTAATTTATTGCGACAATGTTTTGCTCTAGTTGAGACAGTTTGTGGAGAACTAAGGATTATTTTCTTGGGAAAAATTAGAGAAAAATTCAAGAAGATATCGCTAGGTTGAGGGTAGTCATTGTCTTTTTGCAGAATTTAGTTGTGAAGTTGGATTTGTAGTTCCAAGTTTGAAAATCATATTTTAAAGCAACATCTCATCAGATTTCATTTTTAGAGGTTAAGGGTTTTGAGAATTTCATGTCCATATTTTATTGTGTTGAATCACCATAATATCACAACCAAGGAATAGATTCTTGTGACCGTAATTATGTGATCCTTAACTCTATTGGTCATGTGGCATAATTGTGCTATAACAAATACATGATGCATTCATGTGTGACCCAAGTTTAATGTGGCTATGTTGTGATAGAAATGGAGGCACTCATATAATGTAGTTAATTCTGGTTGTATAATGTAGGTGTCAATCATCATTGGGTGCATTCAGGTTGTCTCAAATTTAACAGGTTATGATGTAATTATAGCATGATCAAAGAGTGATTACCTCTTGTTGCAATAAAGAGCCTATAACTCTGGTTGATATGTAGAGTGGTTGTGTCATATCAATTATGTAGTGCATTCAAGCACACCATGTTTAATGGGCTATTTTAGAAAGTGATCAAGATTTTCTAAACTTATGAATGTTACTTGACATATATTTGCATAATCTCAAATTCCTTCAGAGGCTTTTGAAGTATCAATGTATCCTATATAGGGTTTAGAATGATTTCTTTTAATTAAAAAAATAAATAAATGATATATTTCCTGTAATTAGATAATGTGGAGATCTCCTAAATTTGCCCCAACACACTATCCTCTTTGGCACTGTATTCATTACTCCAGCTACTAGGGTTTTGCATGTAAGATCTTTAATATCTTCATGACCATGGCTTTAAATAGATCCGTTTCTTAATGTCATTTTCGTTGATAACCCCTGAGTTCCATAACTACCTTCAATCTCTCTCTCTTCTACAACGCATGTCTTAAGCAAGACCGCATAGGTATATAAAGCAAGTCCTTCATACCTGCCATTGTTCCAAACCACCACTCACCACCTTCCTTAAAAAATTTCCTCCATAAGCACAATAGCATGTTTAAAATCATGGTTGCCAGTGATTGACCATTAAGGTCACTACTTTCATCAAGATACAATGAGATTTTTTTCTTCAAACTTAAGGCATTATGCAAGATAACATTATGAATTGTTTGTTGTGTACAATTTGATTTTCTTGCAAATTTACTACTTTGCTAATTGCTTTTAAGACTGGATATTGCACCAAATGCAATCTTAAACAACTCACTCACTATCACTTGAAGATTCCTTTCATGAGCATCCTTCTATAAAATCAAACTATGCCCTATAGACTGCCTACTTACTACAGGGGACTCATTGTATCATGGTATTGTAGTTCTTAAGATCCTTCAACCTTATTGACACTACTTCACAGTCCACAAGGTATTATTCACTATTCTCCCATCTTTGATGAGTCTCAAAACACTGCTCAAACATGCAATCCACTACCTCCATTATACATTAATGGCTAAGAAGAAACATTGAACCTATGATTACCACTGTTACTTCATTTGGACAGTCATTCCCTAATTGCATTTGTCTTGTCTAACACTACCAAAAGCATTTGAAAAACCCTTAAGGTCAGCAAGGGGGTAAGGAAACTCACTATTAAAATCTTCACTTTACTATGCAAGGTTTGAGATTTATTATCTTGTCACTGCTCAGCCTCTTTTTGACTGTCACATCTCAAGTGACTATCATTCTTCTTACCGTAGATTGCATTTACAAATATCACTAAGCTACATAGTGTGCTTGTTATTGGCTACAATATTTAGATTGCAAGATTTTTTTATTACCTACAATGTCTCAATCTTTCTGGTATTGCAACCTCACTAATCCGCTATAGTTATTGTTTATGTTTCTACTGAGGCCTAGGGTTTTTACCCTAATCATGCTCTTACAAATGCTTATGTTGTTTTTTATTAGGGCTCTCTCAATGTTGAGGGCCCTAGGGATAAGCTCGTCATAAGAAGTGACACATTGCATCTTTAACTAAAAGGATAAATCTGTATTGACATTATTAATGATGATTCTGACTTGTTGCTCCTTAGGAAGGGGTCACTTGCTCTTACTATCTCGATACCTCCATTGTTGTAGGAAGTTTGTGATCAAGTTCAATATTCTGATTTTAGGAGTCTTAACGGTTGAAAATCATATTAAAATTAGAATTTAATAAGTTTCAGAATTAGCATTTGAAAGTGTTTTTTGGGATCATTAACTTCAGACTATCTTCTCTTTTGCAGGGGTGGTTGCATGCCAAATTTTTTTGGTGTAAAATATCAGAATTATTAGATTATGTTCCCTATCTATGAATAAAAATTATTGGAGTGTGGGTTTGATATTTTTTGAAGATCTAAATAGTCAAGCTTGGTAAAGAAAAATCATGTCAGATAATATTAGTCTAGAATAAAATGAAGAGACACTTGATAGATTGTGGGCTAGATTGAAAAGAAAGGGTGATGGAAAATGTTATTGTCCTTGCAATAATTGCAAGGGATTAAAGATGAGATGACTTTTAATCACAACAGCTAAGAAACATTGTAGGCAGCATGGTCACATTGAAGGGGGGCATGATTATCATCCATTGGTAAATTGTTCATTATATGTGTTTATATTGATTGAATTTGTTCATTATATGTAAATGGAGCTGTGAATATCGAAGATGAAGTTAATGATACTATGGAAGAAGATGATCATGCACTAGAAAACACAGTTGAAGATGATGGTACAAATACATTGATCATGACACATTTAGTGGTAGAGTTGATCATGATGATCAAGATGAGTTTGATGATGTTCATGATTTACCTGTACTTGAGAAGGCATATGAGCCCCTTTA